>VYZV01022075.1:138130-185472 GCA_013401275.1 Pandion haliaetus | reverse complement strand
CAAAAAAAAAAAAAAATGAGAAGGGGGGGGAGAGACAGACACAAATAAGTAGATCTGCTAGGGAACAAGGTTGAAGGAGCTAGGATATCCTGGGGGTTGTACCAAGGAAAGAGATAAGTATTTAAAATCTGAGATATGTTGTAGCTTGGGACTGACAGTTTTGTGTTTCTTCCCCAAATTACAGAATAAGCACTCTGACAGAAACAAAATTTTGGCATCAGCTACTTGATTTATCAGTGATACCTTGCTTCTGTACCAACACGTGTCTGCTAATTTTGAAATTCGGAGTTTCAGGAAGTCATGCTATGGGAGTGATGCTGTGATACATACTCACGTATCTTAGTTGACATCTATTGCAAGAGCAAGGCGATTCAATGATACTATTCTTCGGAAAACATCAATTTTTCCCTTTCTTATAAATTAAGGTGAAATACCTGAAAGGGACCAGCCCTTGATATTGAGTTGTCTCACCACAACTGATAGGCAATATCCAGAGCGTGTGCTGGGATCCAGCAGTTCTGGAGGGGTCACTTTAAGACAGTTTAATGATTAATTTCCTATGTCTTTGGTGCTTTTGGTTGAATTTTGAGGGTAGGGATTTGCCAGAAGTGCTAACTGTAATGGAAGTTTGTTAATTCACCCGCTTGTTTGCCAGAAATTACAATCAAGAGTATCTGATTTTTTCCAAAGGTGCACTGTGCTGCCATGATGCTGAGTATAATTGTAGCTGGAAGACTTCTGGCAGCCTGTAACAAGTGTCAGGAGCAATTATCAGTCATTGTCATCCAGAAAATTTGTCATTGTTCTGCTAGTGCTACTCTGAGATTCATACTTCTTGATTTCACTTTAAGAAAGAATCAGTCTGGATGTTAAGTTATTGGACAGAGACTTGAGATACAATTAACCTTTGCGTGCTGCCACTCTGGAGAAGTTGGAGTCTGCCTGTACCTCAGGTCTGCATTTGTTAAATTGAGATAATGCTATTCTCTTCCCTTCAGTTGTCCGTCTTCTTTCTTCAGATTGTTTCTTGTCTCAGTGACGCTCCTTTCCCATGTGTTCGGATAGTCTCCAGGCTTTGCTCTGAGAATCCGTGGTCTCAGTGGAGGTCTCAGGACACAGTGCTATAAGGCAAAGCAATAATAATAAATCCAAATAACCAGCTTTGTTGATGTCTGCAGCTGGATCTGACTTCACTCTCTCTACCAAAATTGGAACTGTCTGGGGCTCTTCTATAAGGACTGCTACCTCCTGGATAGCGAATCCTCCTCCTTTTTTCGAGGTGATAATTTCCTAAGAATGAGACATGATTACAAATCATTTTGGCAAAGGAAGGTGTAAATCTATTGCATAGGATACACAGTACAAGGAATTACTCTTTTACAATGGTAGTTTAACAGCAAGTTCAACACTTTGTGCTCATGAGAAAGGTTCGTGTTTGCTGCTTTTAAACTCGGACATTTCATGTAGTTAACTCAGGTAACGCATCTTCTACATAGGCATAACTTTGTCATTTACCAAAATGTATTGCTGAGAATACCCTTGAATCTCTCCACTTCTTTTTTCTGTCCAAAGTTGGCCATGCAACTCAATGACGTACCCAAATGCTGTTTTAATAAAGAGGCATGGATCCCATTGTGTGGATTTGATGTGTGTGCTCCCTGCATGTTGTTATTTGTGACTCCATACAGATTTGAAATAGTTAATGACCATAATTTTTTTGTGTGTTGAAATTTCATGCTTTGGTGTTTGATGACAGGGAATATTGTTCACTGGACTTGTTACCAAAACTCTATTTACATAAAAATGCACTTGACAAGAAGATCATAGAATCATAGAATCCCTTATGTTTGAACATTGAGTCCAGCCATTAACGTAACACTGCCAGGTCCACCACTAAACCATGTCCCTAAGCACCACATCTACGCATCTTTTAAATACCTCCAGGGATGGTGACTCCACCACTTCCCTGGGCAGCCTGTTCCAATGACTGACAACCCTTTCGGTGAAGAAATTTTTCCTAATACCCAATCTAAACCTCCCCTGGCGCAACGTCAGGCCATTTCCTCTCGTCCTATCACTAGTTACTTGATAGAAGAGACTGACCCCCACCTCACTACGACCTCCTTTCAGGTAGCTGCAGAGAGCGATAAGGTCTCCCCTCAGCCTCCTTTTCTCCAGGCTAAACAACCCCAGTTCCCTCAGCCGCTCCTCATAAGACTTGTGCTCCAGGCCCCTCACCAGCTTCGTTGCCCTTCTCTGGACACGCTCCAACGCCTCAATGTCTTTCCTGGAGTGAGGGGCCCAAAACTGAGCACAGTACTCAAGGTGGATGATTACTTCCCTAGTCCTGCTGGCCACACGATTTCTGATACAAGCCAGGATGCTATTGGCCTCTCGGCCATCTGAACATGCTGCTGGCTCACGTTCAGCCGGCTGTTGACCAACGCCGCCAGGTCCTTTTCCGCTGGGCAGCTTTCCAGGCACTCTTGCCCAAGGCTGTAGCGTTTCATGGGGTTGTTGTGACCCAAGTGCAGGACCCGGCACTTGGCCTTGTTGAACCTCATACAACTGGCCTCCGCCTATCGATCCAGCCTGTCCAGATCCCTCTATAGAGCCTTCCTTTCCTCAAGCTGATCAACACTCCCTCCCAACTTGGTGTTGTCTGCAAACTTACTGAGGGTGCACTCGATCCCCTCATCCAGATCATGGATAAAGATATGAAGATGGGATTGAACAGGATGTTCAAACGTCACCCTGTCTTATTTCATTACAAAAGATGGACACAAACAGTGACCTAGTATCAGAGCTGATAACGCATGTATTGCTCTTTGGCCATCTTTGCATTGTTTAAAACAATGGAGTTTTGTGCTATGTATTGCTCTCAAGGTACGTTTTTATTTCTTACATAATTATGCAAGCTTAGTACTGTATGCCATAATATTTTACTTTCCTCTTAAGTCATATTTATAATGTCACTCAAGGCCTAATGGTTAAGAAGTAGTGGAAATACCCACTGATTTTTTGAATGGAAATCCCTCGTGCTGGTTGAATGATCATGAATTTGCCTTTGGGGGTTCTGCTTTCAGAAAAACCACATCAGAAGAGCTGTTCTCCATGCCGGTCAAGGTGGCCATTCTCTGATAAATGGCTGCTAACCTCAGTGAAAAAAAGATAAAAAACCCCTGCAGCTAGGAAAATGTATCAAGGACCTTAAAGCACATATGCAAGTAATACTGAAATAGAGTTTACCAACACATAGCAGCCCATGCTAGCAATACATAGTATAGTTCTTCTGATACCAGAGTCCTTTATTCCAGTCTCCCTTCCAAAATCCTCTCTCTAACCACACATTTCTATATTTTTTTTCATATAATTTAATTTTTAAAACATTAAAAAGGTGTTGAAGGTGGAGGGAGTTATTACAAACCCTTTTCGTCAGACTTTTATATAAACAAATGTAATCAGTATACAGAAAAGAGTTGATTTTAATCTTTTTTTAAAAGGCAGAACAGGATCTGCAGATAACACTAAGAATAAATGCAGCTCCAACTTTAACAAAAGAGATTTAAAAAATCCTATTTAGATCTTCTGTTAATTTTCTCTATTGTTTTAGTTCATTGAAAGCTTGAAACCAAGGCCGCACTTCTTCATGAGGCATTTAATGTGAAAATCTTTTTTGTCTGCTTATAAAGGAAAACTAAAATAGTTCTTCAAAGGGATCTTCTGATTTTTTTAATATTCTTTTTCTGTGGGCCTTGCCACTTAATGTAAAACTGTATTTAATTCATATTCTTGCTAACATAGGATTGAAATTATATTAGAATGAAAAGTTTCACTCCTTTCTAGACCTTATTTGGCCCTCAATTAGACACCATAAACCTTGGTTTAGTGTATAATAAAGTGCAAACTCCAAAATACAATTTTCTTTCCAAGTGCAGCAGTGCCGGTCTTCTGTGCCCTGAAGTACAGGATGCTGCTGGAAAATGAGTGGTTTGGAGGCCACAGGTCCTAACGACTAATATGCTTTCAGTAGTTTAACAAGTGGGTCCTGTGAAAATTCTTTCCTCATAGCCAGTAATAATCTTAATATACCAAGTGCGTGTTCTGCACATAGCAAGGGATTTTCTTCATTTTGCTACTTAACCTGAATGGGGAGGGCATGCTGCTGATTAACAAATTTACATTAGTTTGCACTCTGCTGAGAATGTATATATATATTTTTATATACTGTTGGTATTTTGACAATAATGGCAGCTTGTAACTGTCTCATTTTAAAGGTTAAAAACCTTTAGTTCCTCAGAGCTCCTTTAATGAGCCCCGAAACTGTGTCAACTTTTGGAAGGGGTTATTTGGCAATGCACGAGAAATTAATGCCCAGAAGAACAGAAAAATGCATGAAAGAATAATAGAAGTGTTTCTTTGGCGACATATTTCAGCTGTGAGAAAGTTACCAGTTTGTGACTCTGGCAATGGACTTCCACAGGACCCAGTGAGTTCTCATTGCCTTTAGTCCTTCATTAATGCCTCCAGTGTCGATTTATGCCCCTCACACTTTCCTTTTCACTCTTGTTTTATTCTGCAGTGAAAACGAAGCATTGGGTGTACGTTGATGTGTTGATGGCTTAGTAAGTGCAGAGATTTCAGTAGAAGTATGATGTCCAAAAGATACCGGAAATTTATTTCATTTTATTTATTTCTTTTGAAGCACAGCGTGGTGATAGAGCAGAACCTTGTGACTGTAATTATTGATCTCTTAGTCTTGAACATATATGATGTATGGTGGTATATGTTTGTGTATGTGTGTAGAGGTGCAAGTTTGTCCTTTTAAATACATTTTGTAGCAGCTAACACGTGGGGTTTCCTGCAGTGAGTAAGATAGCACAGGTGGGTGTTTTGGTGTATTGGAAATTTGTACTAGGAGCAGGAAAATTGGATTTTGTAACCTCCTAGTCACTTGTTCCGTTACTGTTTGCATATATTTTTACAAGCGTAAGAGGCAGAGATAAAACTGGTTGATGTGGTAGTGAGGGGCTGAAGAATGTTATGGAAATGGGAACAGTTTGGGACTTTTAATAGCTCCTGTCCAGATTTTTTTTTCTTACATTGGGTAATTTTAAGTTGAAGATTTATATAAAAATGTAGCATTTTAAGAAGTGCTATATGGAGTCTTCTGAAAGTCCTTTGCAATTTGCTTTATAATTTACTGTGCTGTTCAGAAATTCCCCTTGCTTTCCAATTCAGCATTTTGTTCAGAAATTCCCCTGCTTTCCAATTCAGCATCAAATTTTCCTTTAGGGAGGCATACAAAATATGCATAGGCATGTCCGGTTTCTTTAAGTCCAGAAGGCACAGCAAGGAGGGAACTTGCTGCTGACCAGTTTCAAGTGAACATGTTTGAGGTGGAAGCTTGCTTCAGTAATAGATCTTGGTAAGACATGGCTGAAGGAATAGAGGGATGGGGAAAACTTTTATCTGTGTATTGTTTAAATGTCTGATAAAGCATTTCTCTGAATGTATGTGTGCATATATATAATATATATGAAATATACCTATATATGATTTTATATCTAGAAGCATTGTATTCTTAGTGGTTTCTGGCACAGATATAAGCCATGCTGTACTCTGGCTTCCCATCTGTCATCTAACCTCATCTTCTATTGCACATCCTCTCTGCGCTCTCGTTCTTCCCCATTCACTTCACTTCCAACTTCATGTCCTGTCTTCTTCAAGACCTCAGCATACCTCAGGTCCTGACAACTTCTGCTTTTGTTCGTATAGTCCCAGCTCCTCTGCGGAACAGTCCATTAGAGACCGAGAAAACTGTTTTTTGTGAGGCTCTTATCCCTTACTCCATTTACACCCCACCTTTGGCTGAGGTGAGTAGGCGCCTATGTAACACAGTACACATTTTAGTAGCATGCATCTTTCTGTTTTAACTGTGTGCAAATCAAACAGCTGTCTTTTTATTCCCCAAAATACCCCTTTTCCAAAGACACTAAAAAGTATTTTGTTTGTGGTGAAACAAACATGGAATCTGTGGGCCAATCTTTAATGAAGATAAGAACCAAAAAGCTTAGAAATAGTTTTGAAAACTCATATCAGGGTAGCATGTGAGATTTAGATCAGGTCCTTGTGTTTGGCCAAGCTGTGCTCAAAAGAGAGCCCAAAATGTTGGTTTGGTTTTTTTTTTCCTTGTGGAACATAGGTTTCAATAACCTGTAGCTGGTGACAGACCCATGAACTTTTTCACTGCTGGGGAAGTGACAGTTAATGGCTGCAGATTCTCTCAATCACTTTATATTCCTTGCTAGAGAGGTGCTTGGGAGAGGAGAGATTGGATATAGCTGAATATTCCCATTCTGTAGGGCAGTCTGAGCATTTTAAAATTTGCTTTTATAACTTCGAAGTTGGACTGGTTTTTTTAATCCTGAAATTTACACAAAATGAACACACTATGCCTGTAAATAATGTATTTTTTAATCATTTAGTGGAATTAGTCCCAACAATGTCTCTTTGACAGAATAAAATTGAGAGGGGAAGTAGATGAAGAGTGCCCCAATACACAGATCTAGAAATAATCTTTTGTACTTATGTAGACCTTACATGCTATGATCAGACATGACCTGGGAAGGAGAGATGTCCTTGAAGACTCCCAGGTACACAGTCCCAGAATGGGCCATCAGAAGTGACTGCATTCACTTCCCAGACATACCTTCCAAGGAATATAACTAGGATAAAGAGAGTTGTGTCTTTCAAAAAGCCGATTGCACTGAAGATACTTAATGACGTGTTGCTGTGAACTCCTGTGCTATTGCTCTAGCAGCCAGGGTACATGTTGGAGTTCTAGGGTAAACTGGTTGTAGGCTAAACACCTAGGCAAATACCTGCATAGTTATATGTAAGTTAGTTAGAAGTTACAGAGAAAACAAAGTCTATTTTGAAGTGTATAGTTTCTTCTCACCTACATCCTTGCTTTTATGCTTTTTACTTTTTTTTTTAAATTTAAACTGAAGACCGAGTTTTATGTTAAGGCAGAAGGGGAACCTAGGGTGAAACTTCTCAGCATAGGGTGTACTGCTTCTCCATAGCCAGTAAGTCAATATAGCAGTAGGGAATGCAGGCTTATTTACAATAAGCTGCAGGAATTAGCGAGTAACCACTGCAAAGTTATTGCATTTGAGGAGGCAGATTTTGAGAAGGGAATTGTCTCTGGTGGTGTGTTGATGAGTGCCTTGCTTACAAGATGGAGGCAGTGATGTCCCCACATTCCTGGGGTACAAGTGAGTCATTGGAATCATGTAGGCAAGTACGTTTTCTGCAGGATCCTTCATTTATGATTTGGCTCATCAGGACCTAGCTCTCGTTCCCTAGGAAGGAAGTTGTTCTCTTCACAAGTAAAGATGATGTAAATAATAATAATTTAAGCCATCTCTGCAATACCTGTATGCTCTGGTGTGCAGATATGACATATCACCCCATCAGTAGCTGCTAAGAAGTGGTTTGCTTATGCACTATGTATTCAATCAAGCAAGAGAAGAGTTTCAAAGCTTTTCACTAAAACTTTCCAAAGAAATACACTCAAACATTGTGGGTGGTCAACCGTATTAGTATAACTTTGGGAATTCACAAATGACTAAAAATACCTACAGTTAAATGTCAGTTATTTTCAAATCAAGATGTTTCATAGAGTTTTATCTGAAGTTAAAATATTACTGTAGTACAGCTAAGTTTTTGATGATACAGGAATGGATTGCAGACAGAGCTGAAGGGTTAAACTTATCCTTCTGATGTGCTTAGCAACATAGATGGAGGTCCATGAGTCTTCCACTTTAATGAAAATTGGTGGAGACTGAAATTACTGAAGAGCTAGCTAATGGAACATGGTGTTGTGGAAGGAAACACAGCACATTGATAAGAGGTGCTATTTGTTTAGGCTTGTTTTAAAGGACTTTCTGTTGGATTTAATTAACTGTATTTCCTTTCTCTGAAAATTCAATCTTGAATAAACAGTGGAAGTTTACCTTGTAATATATCATGACAAATATGAAGAGTGTGGTATGTTTAGTGTGAAACTCCCTATAGAGACTCAAGGTAAAATCCTTGCCCCATTGACATTAACAGGCACTGTCCCCATTGTCTTCAGTGCAGATGTAGTGTTTTTGAAAGAGGGCTGAAATGCTGAAAGTATTGAATGCCTCTGCTGCTACTGGTATGGTAATATGGTACCTAACCATTTGCTCTAGCTTTCATGCAGCTATCATCACGCTGAATTGGAGGTGAAAGCTATAAAGCACAGAGACTGCTGTGCTTTGCTAACACATAGGTATGGCTATCTTTTCTTGTCTTCATTTTTTCAAGAACTTAGTGCCTGTGCTCATCCAGCAGGCCAGATCCTTGTGAAATCAGATTTGTGTTGGTGCCTGAAAGAAAGCTGAATGCTTCTGAAAGTTTGCCCTAGTGTGTTACATAGTCCATGTAGACTAAAAGGGGTAAGACAAAGTCTCTGGTCAGTACTGCTGTGCATGTGCTGATTACTATTTTTGGGATGTGGCCCAAAACTGGAAAAAAAAATAAAAAATTGGGTTATAGAGTGACCCAAAATGATATCTTTTAAAATTGTGCTCAATCAGAAAATTCTTCCTCATTTTCCCCCTGGAAAAAAAAAAACCCACAACGAAAGCCAAAGAACAAAACCCCAGAATCATTCTGCGTATTTAAAAATATTCATTGGATTAGGAAGTGGATCCTACTCAGTCAGGTTCCTCAGCATATGTCTTAACTAGTGAGCTGTGAAGGCAGTTTGGTAATTTCAAATACACTGAGTTAGTAAGTCGTTCAGTATTTTTATATCAGCTGCATCAGCTGTGGGAATGAATATATCCAAATATTCTGGATCTGGATGGATAAGACTCTTTCATGAAGAATGCAAATTTGAATCCAAAAAAAGGCTTTTGAAGCAAGATATATCACATCACAGGTGAGGGTCTTGACACCCCTTACTGGCCATTTATGGGGTCTTTCTGTGGTATGTTTGAATGTGTTTTATATAACGTGTATATATGTATATGTACGTGTATTTGTGTGTGTATACACTGGTGGTTTTGTTTCAAACCAGTTCAGAAATGTGTGTGAAATTAGGTCATTGGATGAGATTCTGTGATGCACAGAAGAGAATTTGCATATAAAAGGGAAGAGAATTCATAAAGCTTTACATCAACATTGTACCTGTGCAGTTCTGGGCTGCTTCAGACATTGCAGTCAACCCTACAGACATGGTATGGACAGTCAGACCTAAAGAGATCTGTCCTCAGTTGCCACCACCCCGAGTCTTCTGCAGTGCCGTGCCCTGAGGACTTCACCTCTTACCAAGGGAGCTGTGTGTTGGAAGTGAAACATCAATAGTTAAATGTGTGCAAAATGAAATCCTCTGCCTGCAGTTCCCTGCCTTCACTCTTTGGAGGAATGCTTCTCTTCATGGGACCATGGCTTTTACAATTCCTTTACGTTTCTGCATAATCTGTCACATAGTGGTGGAGACTGCTGTTTTGATTCCCTAGTGGGCATACCATCCTGGCAAATGGGCTTTGTCTTTCTTACTTATTTTCTTAATTTTAAGCTGTATCTTCTTACAATATACTGTGGAAAGGAAAGGACAAACTTCTTTGCAGGAAATGAGGAGGGATAGAATAATCCAAAGATGTGTGTTAGTGGATGAGAGAAGCGTAACGGGTGGGTGCATCTGCCCTTTCCGAAAGAGTTGTCTCAAATAAAGCCATCTGCAGAGAGTGCTCTCAAGACTTTTCCTGTTAAGTGCCGTAAGACCTATGCAAGCACACCTGGAGACGTGGTGACATGAATGTCCTGCTTGTACACTTTGGGTCTGGTGTGCCTCCAAGTGCACCTTCCAGCTGTGCGTGAACCTGTGCCTGCAGATCTGCTCTTTTCAGACTTTCAGACTGGTCGTGAATGCAGCCTTGGACTGGACCTCAAAAGGTATCACAGATACCTTCAGTGTGAGGTAGACACGAATCTGTGCAAGTGGTAACCTCTGAGCAGAGAAAGTTGGGTCTTATCTTTAGAAAATTTTGGCCCCTGGAATCTTTGAGATCCTTGGATGAAGGGTGCTAAAGAAGTGTGAAGTATTGCAACCAGGGATCGGATAATGGTTTCTTCACGTGCAATTTTGTTATCTCCTTATTTTGTGCAAGGTAAAATGCTCCATGTGCCTTCAAGCAATCTTAATTTAATGCAGTGATGACTTCGAGTGATTGAAGAACTAATCAACTCCAGCCGCCACTTCTCATCCTCTAGCTTAAGAACGATGAGCCCGTAGGTACCTTTCTCCCCATCCCTCCTTGCACCACAGCTCCCCAGGAATACAGACCCACGAAGTATAATCACAATGCTTATGTTTGCACATCCAAAGGCCACAAGTCAGGTAGAGGTAGGATGTGGTGAAGGTTGTTTTTTTTTAATTCATGCAGGAAGGAATGAATCAGAGCAGATTTTTAATCATTTAATAAGAAATACAAGAAGCACCAGATGTTTTTCTTTGAGTTAGACCCTGAGTGACATTAACACATAATAGCAAAACTTGGAAAGGATCTAGAAGAGTTGAATGATGTAACCTTTCCAAGAAGAGATCTCATGAACTTAGGAATTGCATCTGTGCAAGTTATTTTGTTCCCAAACATAAGCGTGTTTTATCCAGTAGCATGCATACGTACCTAAGTACACATCTTCCCACTCTGCCACATGTATGCATTCACACACGGTCATGTCTTTCATACTTAAATCTGTTTAAACTTTTTATATAGTCACTTGAGTATGTTAGAGTTTCTTTTAAAAAAACTCATCTCAGTCATTCAGAGCAACAGTTTTATTTCAAACCAGCCTGTGGGTTTTTTTTTAATCTGAGAATCCTCTTTTCATGTCTTCTTGGCATTGAAGAAAACAAAATGTATCCTAGAAAATTCCATCACTGCTTACTGAGAGTTTAGGAGCTACATTTCTGTAATGTAACCCCTGGTATACTTAATGACAAAATAATAAAGATACTGGAAATACAAGCATGGAAGGGCAAAACAGCATTTTCTGAACAAAAGGAAATCAAACTGTGGCAAAACTTGCATAAAATTGGCTGTGGGCATACAAGTCAAAATTGCAAATCTGCATGTTTTATATTTTATCAGTGATGTATGCTACAATTTTTGAAAAGAAAAAAAAGGGGGGGGGTGGCATTCATTGATTAAATGAGATTTTAGGAATACTATCCAATAGTTTCAATTCTGGTCTCAAATTTTGAATCTATCCTAGCTGAGAGCAAGTATATATATAAAAATATAAAAGCCCCGTATGTTTATTCTACATGTGACCTCTGTTGTATCTGCATTAGACCTGTTCTGTACAGTGATTACTACACAAAAGCCAGTGTAAATTTAATTTTTTAAAATTTGTTACACACTTTCTGAGATTCTTGCTTATCTTCTTTTGGATTTGTTAAAGCGAGATAGGAACATGTGATGAATGTACACTTTAATGAGAGACAGCAGTGTTAGCCCGTAACAAAGATCTGCTGGTAAGTATATGGTCGGCAGCAGGCAAGGCATTTTACACCACAGAATTTGGAAGCTTTCACAGCAACCGAGCTGGATATTTTCATTTGCTGGCATAGTCTCTCTTTGCCCCTCCAAGCTCTGTTGGTGGCTCAGGTCATTGCGAACAGTGGAAATACCAAAGCACATGTGCTGGATTCTGACGTGTTCTTGCCAGTGCAGCCTACTGGAGAAGGAGATACTCTGATCATGTAAGAATCATGGTGGCAATTTGACAATCTCTGAATATTATTTTTTGACAAATATTGTAAGTGTTATAGAAATATTTTCATGCAATATTAGCATTATTGTAACACCAGTATAGAAGCATAAATTACCCGATGAGTCAGAATTATGGCCCTTTTCCTGCTGTGTGTGGGCAGACCCATGCATCTGTGCTCATTACAGGTTTGGGACCTAAATGCATTAGATGCGTACTGGAAGAAAATGAGTCTGCAAAGTATTTTAATAGAAGGAATACGCTGCTCTTGGTTGTGAAGAAAGAAAATCCTCTAAAGATGGAAATTTCCTCAAGCTTCTCTTTTAAAAGACAAGTATGTTAACATGGAAATGTCGCTGGAAATTCTTGTAGGACTAATGACAAAACTGAAAAAAAATGTAAAGCAGCTCAAATCAATGTCTTGAAAGAAAAGTGGAGGCATGTTATCTTCTGGAGATTCCAGACAGGATTTGTGTAAGTGGACTGTAGGGGTGGTCCAGTACTTCTGTAAAGTATTTCTATAGGTAATGTACTAATATCTAATACAGTATGGTAACATCATTAACTCTTTGTGACAGCAGTTTTTCCAAAGTCATAAACTGTAATTTCATTGTCTGCTTCTTCTCAGGGGAACACTGAAAATACTCACTAATAGGCATCTCTTCTTTCATGTGACACCTTTCCTCAAACAGAAGCTTGCAGGTTATTGAAGAAGACATCCCATTGCTTGGGATTGTGAGATTTGTCTTTGGTTTTAAGTACTTCAAAGATTTTTGTGTGCAGCAC
This sequence comes from Pandion haliaetus, assembly GCA_013401275.1. Lineage (NCBI taxonomy): Eukaryota > Metazoa > Chordata > Aves > Accipitriformes > Pandionidae > Pandion > Pandion haliaetus. The sequence goes on along the minus strand of VYZV01022075.1, from coordinate 172,872 downwards.
TACTTTACTTGGATTTTCTGCCTCTGTGAAAGTAGTACGTTCAATGTCCGTCATCTGGGTTGACTTTACATACTGAGCAACAACAGCACGTAGAAGAGAAAAGCATCAGAGTCAGAAGAGGCACATGAGAAGGAGTGAAATTTAATTTCTCGTAGCTGAAATTGCTTGAGTGGACCCTGCCTCTACTTCTAGAGTGATCACGTTCTGGGTAGCAGGATTAGAAATTTCTTTTCCCCACTGCAAATAAAAAATCTGACAATTCCCAACTTCCACTGAACTGCTTCATGCTCCTCCTTTTCCTCACACATCACCTTGTGCTATTTCTTCTTCCCATCTCTGGGTCTCTCTGGGTGAAGGAAAGAGTGGCTCCTCTTTTTCTTCCCCCTTTGCTGCTCCCTCCAGGGAAGATTAAAAATCCCACCCAATGCTTTCCAGAACCACTGAAAATTCAGCCTTACCAATCCTGAGGGTCATCTGGACACTACAGTTTTCAAATTAATATTCAGAGCAGTTACAGGGACCCCTGCCTCTTCCTTTGTTTTTATTAATCAATTTAGGAAGATTTGATTAGCTCTGGTTGTTTGTGAGAATACAAATCAACCCCCTTTTTCTTTTCAGATTGCCTGAATCTTGTCCTCCGAGGTGCCCAGACCTTGTGACATGCTTATTTCTTTCCCTTGAACCAATTTTCATCTAGTCAATTGAATTATCATTTCACCTAACTCCTTCCTTCCCTGAAAGTGTGATATTCATTGTGAGCTTTTTCTTGGCTTTGTAATAACTTTCAACTTGAGTATCAGAAAAAAGTAGTATTGGAAAATATTTTGATAGTCTTACAATTCAAGGTATGTTGTCAGATCTCTCTAGCGACCACACACAATATAAGAGCAACATATATAATTAACTTGGCACAGGTGGGGGGAGGATAGGGAAATTGTCTCCGTTACCTCCCTTCTTCAGTTTTGAAATCTCATGCTCTTGCATGATATGCTTGGGAAATTACAGGCTGTGAGTGGGATTCATGTGGCGAAATGTAGACGTCTACATCTGAGTTAGTCACCCAAGGCTCCCTGTGTGGGGAATGGAGAGAAACAGGACAGATGAATCACACCCTTGAAAAACCTATTTTTTTTTTTACTTTTATGTTAGGACAAAATGACTCATAGCCTGAAAGTGCCCATTTGGCTAGTAAAGGAAGCTGGGGTAACAACTGCGATGTGATGGCTACATTCTGCACCCCAAAAACTAGATATGATGGCTGCATTCTGCACCACAAAAACTAGATGAGATGAACATGGCATTTTGTGGCTCTGCTGCGTGCCTGTGTGCTTGCGTGTACAGGTTTGTTTGTAGTACTGTGCAAGTGTTGAGTTCCTAGAAAAAAATCTGCGTTCTTTCACATAGAAATCCCTTGAAAAACTAAAAACAACTTTAGGTTTCCATGTGTGAGAACTCAGAAATCACGAAATGTGTAAGCTGAATTAGCACGTTTCTCCTGTATGCGCATTGCTGCATATGCGTCAGTAAATTATAAAAAAACCCTAATATGTAAGTTTTCAAAACTTTGGTGGCATGTCAGTTTAGTAGCTGAGAGGGAGCTTAAATGATGCTGCTGTTTATTAGTCACCTTTGGAAACTGTATGTCCTCTGCTCTTAGGGAGATGTGCAGATGCTTTCCGGATAGTGGTGAGAGCTGTGAGCTCTTCGTGCTACATCAGAGGTAGTGTCTTCTCTCTGTGTGTAAACCACATAACACGTGTCCATCAAATTATTTGTGTCTTAAGTCAGCCTGAGGAGTCTGCACTAAGTGAGTATATGAAGACCTTGCATCACTACTTGCAGAAAGGAAATCCATCTTCCTGTGTTGGCTTCTTCAGTACACCATTGGCAAGAGCGTGCGTGGCGTGAGCCAGGGTGGGCTTGTAGGAGCAAGTTGTGTTCACAGTGGTGCTGGTGCCACTAAACGTCTGTGTGGCATCCCCTAAGCTGAAAACGCCAGTGAGATATATACCCTCTTCCTGCAAAGAAGTGAACGATACTAAAATAGAAGTGGCCAATGAATCAAGACAAATAACGGTAGCCCTGTAATATAGCATTTACAGTTTCTTTTCGTCTTCTGTTTTGTATATGCACAGATATGCATGGTTTGTTGAAACAAATGAAACTTGGGGACTTCTATTTGACCTTAAAAAGGAGGAATAAACTTGTTTGGCTTAGATCTGTAGTTAGACTATGTCCAGAAAGATGGCTTTTGGTAGAAATGGAGCTTTTGCAGCCGCTAACTCTAGGCACGTGGCCTAAAGAGCATGATCCAGCAAGTAGATTCCAGCACACTAGTTTCCTATGTAATCAGTGTACGTAGATACCATGAAAGGGGTAACATGACATGAGGGTCACAGCTCTGGAGCTCAGAGCTGCAAACTACAACCTACTCAAGATCCACACTCTAGATATGTATTCTGTGTAGCTGTGTAAATCACAGCTGATTTTTTATGCACAAATGAAGCCACGGTGTATCAGAAGCAATGCATCTAGATTATTCTCTGTGAAATTCACACATCCCAGATCCCAATTCCCAGAAAGTCTTTCCCTGCCAGGTCACACTAGGTTTAAGAAGCACATTGCTCTGTCGGTCCTCTTGAAACTGGGCAGTTTTGAAGCCAGACGTGCAAGATTGAAGTCAATGGAAAATAAGATGCGGCCTGACTGTAGCCTGACAACAACACAGAACGTTGGATGACCACTGGATTCAACACGCTCTTACTTTCAAACAAAATGAACATTGCCATCCTCTCCCTGGCAAAAAAGAAGAAGAAAGCTCAGAAAAGAGTAGTGGCTGTGTTATGGAACTGTTATAAAATCTAAGTTTGAGGTACCCACCATACCTTTCTGAATGAAGCGACAGAGTTCAGTTAAACTGATGCCCCCGCTGGCTTTTGATCTGGCTAGATCAGTTCAACACCATGCTGTAGGTTAAATTAGTGAAACAGTGGAAGTAGCTGGCTGGCTACAGCGCTGAATTTCTCCCAGCTGGTAGTGTTTTGTCGGCACTGGTCAGTGCTTTGTGCGCAAGTGATTTCAGCAGAATCATCACCAGTGAGCAGCAGGCTCTTTTTGGCTTTTTACCTTACCTTTCAGCCAAAGGCAGGCAGATCTAGAACAGCAGCCTTACGCAGAAGCTGCCTTGGAGAGCCGTGGACCGGCTCGCAGAGTCAAGTGGTTCCAGCCGATGTGTTGACAACTGCCTACAAAAGCAGGGCTGGAGTTCCTCCAGTCCCTGGAAAGCTGGTGTGCCACTTCCAGGTGAGATCCGGTGTGCTCAGCATCACGTGGTCAATGTGGATGCTGCCCGCTTCTGTATGTGCTAGTTTGAGGAAAGACCTTTTTATATGACAATATCTTCCTAGACTAGCTCCCACTGTATAGCAGTTGGATTACTTGCTGGTCTTTCAAATCTTTATTCGAAGGAAAACCTTATGTATGTGTGTACACGCACAGATACACAAATAAATTTCCTTTTTGTTTTGAAAGATACTTGTCAAATAATGATTCCTGGACAAAATTCCTACTTTTATATATTGGTGGGTCATAATTTGGATTATAGCTACTTCAGCATGCTGCTTTTATGTGATAAAATGGCTCTTAGTAGCAGCTTCCCTTATAATTCAGGTATCAAGATGGTATCAAATAATTCAGATAACTGATAAAAATATCTCCTCATGATTTTATGTGTGTTTGCACTTCAAAGGACCAGCAATGAAAAGATGATCACACATCTGAGTCAGAAGGATAATATTTATATCTGAATTGAGTAACCATATAATTCTGTCGGTGTTTCCCATGCTCTGTCTGTCCTCCTCCTCTTGCATGCTATAGCCTGATTCAGATCTTCTGTGCAGTGTTTATTACCTGACCTGAAAAGCTCAATCTAAATATTTGGTGAGTTCAGTGATGTTCTTATGGAAGAGTAAAATAGAAGAGGCTGGCCGTTCTGTAGGTCTGTAACTTTTATTTTTGATATTCACAGGATGCTTTTAGAAACTGGTTAAAAATTACATTTTCCAGTATTCAGCTGCAGAGGAGGACTCGGTATTTTCAGATGTGTTAGGAGGAGTGATGCTTTTTGTACGCATACATGTATCTATTCAAATCTCTCCAAAAGGATTCCTCTGTCACAAGCCCTCCAGATGCCAGCTAGAAGAGATCAATCCTCAGATCTGGCCTGATAATTAGATATTATATATTCCAGGCTGAATTTATTTTCTAGCTAATGTGTATGTATTGCTTATTGTTCAGCTCTTTTCCTCTGTACATTTTACCCTGATGTAGTTAAAGAAGACAGTGTTACATTCTTTGGATGACTGAATGAGCTCTTCTGGGTCTCCTTTGCTCAGGCAGACTCCATTCCCAGGTCATCCTGGTGGCCTTTTCCTCCCGCAGAATGTTCCAGGAGGTTTTTCTCTCTCCCCTCTTCCTACAAATAGAAGGAGAAGGAGGTTGGCCAGAGCCATAATTTATTCTTACAATTCAAGAATTGTCAGTGGGTGGCTACTAAGATACACAACTTACAGACAGAATTCATCATCTGAGCTAGGCTGAAATAGCCACTGCAGGTGAGGAGGCTCTCTGGGAGGTAGGGAATTTCATTCCTCTTATGCTTTTCTTCTGGTCATTCCAGTGGTGCTTTTCATTTCTCTTCATTCTAGTTTTATATTCTGCCCTTACACATTGACCTGATGTATTTTTTCATTACATTTTTAAAGTCCATAAATCCTTGAATTCTTAAGGAGTGACCAAAAGTAATTGTTGCTAATTACTAATTGTTACTTGTTATTGGCATGCGGACCTAACAAAGTGAGGGGAACCTTCCTGTACCACTTCCACAGTAAGCTATCACAGGCCACTGTTTCCTGCTCTCTCATTAATTAATTTCCTTGTCTTTGTTTAATATTCCTTGCATTAATGAGGGTCTAGAAGGCCTTTAGGTGGAACTTTAATACGTATATAATTACAATACATACAGCATAGAAATTGTTTAAGGTAACAATATGTACAACATTGCCAAAATGCATTAACAATGTGGTTTACCTTGCCCACCAAAAGCCACTCTATTGCTCCCCTCCTCAGCTGGACAGGGGAGAAAAAATATAACAAAAAGCTCGTGGGTCGAGATAAAGACAGGGAGAGATCACTCAGCAATTACTGTCACAGGCAAAACAGACTCGGCTTGGGGAAATTAGCTTAATTTATTACCAGTCAAATCAGAGTAGGGCAATGAGAAATAACAACTAAATCTTAAAACACCTTCCCCTCAGAAATGCACTGTATTTGCCATATTCTGGGATTGCATTCATTGTTCACAGCCATGCTGTGATGAACGAGCAGAATTGGGCTGGTTGGTTTCTCTCTTTCCTCACTCGTTTCCAGGTAATGAACTCGTAGCTTGTAATAGCTGTTATTAATCTGTAGCTGCCTGACATTACATTTTGTACTACTGAATGTAATCTTATTGTGTTACTCAAGGTCATTTGACTTTGTGTACTGTTCAATCTTTCTCTTAATTGACCTTGCCTCCTGAATTTGTATCACAAGAAAACTTCTGCGTCACAATTACACTTCTTGTGCAAAGACTATTGAAACAAATGATAAATACAGGCAATCCTACTCCTAGTTCTGTGAAACTTGATTAGTCATTCTCCTTTTGGCTGGTAGTACCCCTCTCAGATAAATATTTTCCTGTCTTTTCTTCAGCTTGGTTACTGAAGAAACCTTCTTAATTTTAACCAATGATTTCCCATTTGACTCTGTATCAAATGCTTTACTGAAATTTAGATCAACTACCACTCCCTTTGTTTAGAAAAACCAGTCAAGACATCAAAGGAGGCTCTTGCCACTGGTCTGGTGCGACCTGTATTTTCTTAAATTCTTTCTTCTCAGTGTTCTGAGATTTACTTCCATCTTTGATAGTCGTTTCCTTCAAAAGCATACTACTGAGGCCTGGCCAAAGTCATACGTACTGTGTAGTTCGGAATAAAAGAGTGCATGCCCAGGCTAATGAGTGCTTGAATCACCTTCTAAAAACAGTTACAAATTTTGCTCTTCCTCGTTATGTCACCGTTCCCCAGTGGACCTGCAGTTATACCGGGGACTTCATGTGCCAGCTCTTTTGACACACAGACCAATGTTGACTCACTCTTTCCTTCTGCTCTCCCATCTGTTGGTGTCTGTGTTTTGTGGCATGCCTTATACTTGGATAATCAGCTGCGCTTTTGCGACTGCATAACACCTAGAGCACCTAGCACCCGGGGCATCCACAGCTCTGGCTAAAATGGTACAATCAATAAGATTGATCACATTTTGACTTTTTAATTTTTTGGCTTCTGTTTGGAGAAGCTTTCGCTTCTTTTAGTAGCTCCTTCTAAAGCTGGCAGAAGTTCGTCCTGTGTGTTTGATGTCATCTGTCTTAGGGGAGCGATGTATGGAGTTGTGTTCTTTCTCCTTTCAAGAGCTCATTGTCTTTGAGGGTCACAGAGGAGGGAGATAACCTTTAATATCCAGAAGTTTCATGGTCTTCACCTAAGAAAGATTGTTCTGAATGAAAGAAAACCCACTTGTTCTAGGGGTGGTAACAAAAGGTACGTCAGTACGAATAAACTGTGCTGAAGAAGTTTTCTTCCATATTCTCTGAAACGCACGTGTTCTCTGCACAGCGGATGAGACTCATATGAAATCTCAATGCTTCTGGAAGTGCAGAGTCAGCAAGGAGGTTTGTCCCGCAGTCATACAGATTCAGTAGCCAGGAAGTTTCCCTAGTGATTTTGCAAACCTGTATTTGAGAATATGCCAGTCACTGCCAACTGCGACTGTTTTTTAGTGGCTGCTTTTTGCTGAATTATGTGCAGCCAAAAGCACCCCTCTCAGTATAGAAAATCTGGTAAGTGGGAGTTAGGTGTAAGGACAAAATGTGTGTTTACTTAAAATTAGAAGATGCATAGTGTTAAAAAGTTTTGTAATGTCTTAACCTAACTGTGCATCTCTTTATCAGTTAAGTGCTTGAAACTCCTGTACCATACTAGTATGTCATTAATCAGTGAGCTGAAAAACACTGGTTTAGAATTTAAAATAAGTTAAAGCAGGACATAAGTTAGGATGAATCATCCCTTGCTCATCTTTTTAAGTGTAACTGTCATTTACCTACTGTAAATGCAATTCAATAGCATGGTGACATTGTATGTTACCTGATTTTGCTGTTTACCATTAGCTAGTTTAAGTATGATGTTACTGTGTTCCCAGCAGAAATATGTCTCTTTTTTAGCATGGTAGGTTTAATTTTCATGTGGTTCACTTTACCACGTACTTGCAATATCTGTTCAAGATAATTGGTTTTAATGTTTCCTCGCATTCCCTTAGCATTTTCCAGACCAGAATATCATAGTTATTCATCAATATTGAAAAAAACTGTGCCTATTAAGCATGGTGGCCTTGATTTTAAAAACTGCAATTGAAATATGACAGTTGTTAGATGAAACACCTTAGAGGATTTTCAAGGTTGGCACTGTTTGAAAACCTGTTCCTTTTTAAAAGACTGTAACTGGGTGCCCTGATTCCTTAGTTACATTAAAAGAAAATTTTATAAATAAGCCTATCATCTGTTTTGCTTCGCTGCTGGGAAATAGGATTAAATAGATAATAATTTTGACCCGTGAGTCAAATAACAATAATATCCAAATATTTGCTAACACTGAAATAAATTTCCTGTTATACCTGCTAATTAGTATGCACTTACTGAGTCTGAAGTATAGGTGGGGAGTTCTTTTTAAGTGGTTGGGACGCTATTTCTCTTACCTTTGTGCATTAAAAATATTAATTTTTTTTTTCATAATCAAGTAAGGAGGGAAAAATTGGTCTGCCTTTCTGTTTTGCTTTTGTACTTACAAAAGCATACCGCATGCATTAAGGTCACGTCAGCCCTGCAAGCCAGCCTCGACTGCGTGTAGACTGGCATCTCAGCTTGTCATGCATGCTGGCCCTGACTGCTGTCAATAATCTCAATTGTTAAAACTCTGGAGTTGTGAAGTAACTTGTGGGAGTGAATATTAAAGAAAGAATCGGCTCAATTACATTGAACTCCAGCTGCCTCCTGTTCACTTTTCAGTCCCCTGTTCTTCACTGCGGTGTCCTGTACGAAGGATGCTGCTGTACACGAGACCTTCCTTGCTGTTTAAGAAGCATAAGCAAAGTGTTTCTGGTGAGCTTCATGGCTGTGATGTTGTTCTGGGTGCAGATCCAAAGCCTTGAACAAACTGTCTGCAGACGGAGCTTTGAATTTCCTGCTGGTAAGAACCATTGAACTGCTTGATACGGGCCAGTTTCTGTGCACTGACCTGTGCTTGGCAGGTATTAGAAGCCAGTGACTGCAATGAAATTTCAGCCTTTGTTTTCATGTGCTGTGCAGAGGCAGCGTCCTTTTGGCTTCTTAAATAATGAATAGAAAACCATGTGGCCACCAGGTTAGTTACAAATATGTGATGTAAATATGTGTTAAAATTTAGTAGCTTAGTTCTTCAGTGAACCTCCTCGCTTTGCCCCGCTTTATTTCAGTCCAATTAAAAAAGAAAACAAAACCTGTAGAATAGTAAGCTTACTGACTTTGTTAGCAACAATAAAAATATATAATTGGATTGACATATCTTCTTCTGGCTGCATATTTGATAAAAATTAGGAAATCATGATTCTTTAGAGACTTTGTAAAGTGATAGGCTAATGGCTATGAGTTTAAGCCCACTCAGGAGAGTCGTGTGTCAGTACCTTCAGGAGAAGAAAGGGGAATATGAGTTTAGTTTATGTGGAAATGAATAATACTGAGTTCAAAATTATTTCTAAATAATATTTTTAAAGCACTTTCATGTATTCATTCACAGAATCTGTTTCTACAGAACATTGAGTTAAATGAAAATATTGTCAATGTTACTTACTACCCATGCAGTTAGTACTGATGGGTTATGATACAGGTCATTGAATCAAACCATGAAAATTACTTACATATTTCTAATCAGTCTAGAAAAAGCAAATTGATACCATTTTCTGTAGATTTTTCTCCACTTTTTCTCCACACTTGCAATTGTGTTAAATTGAGCAAAAGAATACTTAAACCTCAAGCATGTGTTACATGATCTGTCCTGCTTGCCATGCCTACCAAAAGCTCCAGCTGATTTCAGTGGGACTTTGATCACACACATTGAAGACAGAGCCTCTTTCAAATTTTATACACTATCTAAATCTCTTAATTTCCAACTCTTACTTGAGAATACTTTGTATGAAACAGAGTCTGTTATTCACAAAAGTGCTCACTGCAGAACTGTGTGTAAAATTACTTGACAGAAGGTCACTTGACATTTGGACAACAAATGCAAAAAAACCTGCCAAACCAATGATAGCATCAAATACCTAGCTTTTTACTAAAAATAGACCCCTTTAAGAAAATATTTCAGTGTGATTTTTCATGCCCAATTAATCTCATGAATTGCTACAGATTTTGAAAATGCTTTCTTATATTAATGCTTTAAACTTAGATATGCACGTTATTTTGAATTCAGTGATATAAAGAATAAAACCAAAATGCACATAGACTATTATAATGCAGTTTACATTAGCCAGTTTTTTAAGAAAGCAATTGAAAAGTTAAAAGCATGTCAGGAGACTGATCAGATTAATGCACTCAGTTCTGATGTACTGTAGTTACCACAGAAATAGTAATGACTTAACTCTAATGAAAGGAAATAAGGTTTTACCTACCACTGTGTCTGAAACTATTAGGTTTCAGACACATTTGGACAGTTCTGAAGTAAGTTTTTATGGTATAATGTAATTTGAAATTTAAAATCTAGTTATAGTCTGCTATTACCATCTAGTCCACAGGATGTAAAACTGAATTTCTTGACCGGTTGTGGTCAAATCATGGTCTTCTGGCATTTTCTGCAAGTGCACAAAGTTATAACCAAGAAAGAACTTGAAGTCATCATTCAAATCACTTAAATTTTGATGTGGGCCCAGTATGGCCTACAGAATGCTGCCTGTATTCCAAATGCAGAATCTTATGGCTGCATTTAACTTTTAAGGTAAATATTCCTTTAAAGCCAGTGTTAGCATCTGTAAGTGCAGAATGTAGGATAGCATTTACAGGAGAAGGAATATCTATGTAGCTCATAACCCTTTTGCTGTTTTACACTTAGAATACTCAAAAAATGTTACATTCTTTCCTGTTTCAAATGCGTTTCTTTACTGAACATCTGCCGAGTGCCCTGAGAGCTTGAAAAAGAGAGAAACATCTTCAACATGTTTTCATTGTCATTTAAAACCAAATCAAATTTTCACTGTATAAACGTTTTATTTTTGCTTTCCATGCACCTTTACTTACATGATTCCTTGGGCAGGCTGCATATTTAAAGAAATAAGTACAAATATTTGATACAAAGATTTAATCTGAATTTATCACAATCATTCATACTGCAGCCCTGCCTTACAGTTCTACATTCATTCAGTGAGGGCGCAGGAGTATATCATGCATCCTAATCATCCACATAATTCAAATTTAAGATAATTAGTATTTTGAAAGCTTTGTTTGAAGTGAAAATTACTTGCAGATCTTTCAATGTGAATAATTTTCAATAACAAAAGGTTTTAAAAGAGGGTTTTGATATTTTGGTGAGAGTTTGCGAAGAGCAAAAATAGAGGAATACATTCAAGCCAGTATAGAGAGTTCTTCAGCTGTGTCAAATATAATCTTTGTTTTTTAGCATTACCAAGTACTAGCTCTTAAAACTTGTCTTACGATTCTTCAGTAGTGATTTGAATGCTTGGTTAATACTTTTTAGATGTGAGGTAATTTTAAAAGGATCTTTTTGTTGTATGAGTAAGTCCACACAAATAACAAGCCTGCTGTTAAGGCAGTGGCAGAGTTCAGTTACTTCTGCAGCTGTGGGTTGGTATTATATTAAGTTTTAAACCACCCACATTACCGCAGCACCCACCCAGTCATGCATTAAGTGGCACGATTAACATCTGTCGTGTGCACTTCATTATCAGCCTTAGAAAGCTGGGTATGTAGGATAATAATTTATTTTAGTAGAGTTCATTTTAAGTGTATTTCTATATGCTTGTATTAGAAAAGGCAGACCTGAAGATGTGTACTTGAAGCAGAAGGCAGTGATGGTGTATATATATTGTGATATTTAAAGTCCTTATTTCAGCTGATCTATGAGAAAGCTAGCTCCTGCCAAGTGAGGTTTTCCTGTTGAAGTGGAAGATTCCTCATGCTCTCCAGAAAGCTCCATAGTTGGAAATGGTGGCCAACAATCAGCGGTGGTTGTTGGCCATTGTACCCAACATGGAGCTTTCTGGAGGTCCTGGACCTGGTTGTTGGCCACCATTTTGACTCATGGAGCTTTCTAGAGATCCTGGACCTTCAGAGACCCTGGAGATGAGGCATGGGTGAGAGGATGACACAGGTGATGACTGGATAGGTGCTTCAGTAGGTTCGGTTTCCTGACTGAATCGGGACTCTATACTTAAAAAATGTCTGATGCTGGATCTCTACATTTCAATTCCAAGTGGTGGGAAATTCACAAGAGCAGTTGTTTTTCTCAAATGTTGCCATCTTGGCCTGAACTCAAATGACAGCAGCTGTTCTCATGAGATTTCACTTGCAGCCAACTGAAAAAACAGCCTTTCCTTTTCAGATCTAACCAGCTAGTGACAGTGCCAGTGACTTCGGTTCACACACAACATTAGGAATCCATACATCCCCTCCCTCCCTCCACGTACACATGAAGAATAAAATGGAGGTGGACGCCAGTGTGCTACATACTTATAATTTTCACTGAATGGACTTGTGTGTTTTGTATATGGAAAACATGGCTTAGTCCTCCAGTGCCCAGCATTTACATTTAGTATGCGATGTATTCACAAAGGATTTATTTGTAAAGATCTTTAAAAGGAGAAATTTTCCTCTAGGGAAGAGCTGACTGGGAATGACTTCTATCTTCAGCCGCATGCGATGGCACTGAAATACCAACTCCTCCTGCTTGATCTCTGCCAGCGTTCACTTGCCCTTCTTCCTCTCCAGCTTTCAGCAGCATATGGAGCATCAACAGACTCGTGGGCAGCTTGGCTTGACCTGAAAAAATCAGAAAGCAGTACTGATTTTAAAAATAGGGTGCGGAAGCTAAAGACAACTTGTGCCACTGTCTCACAGGAACAGGAGGAGTGGTGGAGGTCAAAGAGGACTTGGTGTGAGTGTTGAGAGGGTTAGGACCGGGTAAGCAGGGAAGAAAATACAGTCGTACTTCTCATCCCTTCTCTTACACATGGGCATGTTCCCCAAGTGGGGTACGGGACTGTATCCTCCACAGTCCCTGCCAGAAGGTGGGGAAGGTGCTCCCTTCCCCTGGGGTGCCAGCGTTGCTTCCACACTGTCTCTGGGTGTTTCTCACTGGTGGGATTTCAGTTCCTGGCTGCTGTGCTGGGGTGTCCAGTTAATAGGCACCTTTTTCGTCGCCTCCATCCAGGGTGGGCACCCCATGAGCCTGGTGACTAGGGAGGTGTCACGAACATGTGTCTTCATTGCCCCAAGGCAGAAGATGACGGTTTGGAGTAATGCAGATTCAGTTCACTTTAGGCAATAGGAAAGGGGGAAACCATTGAGCACCTACAATACCAGTGAATAACCACTTAAATGAGAGTTTTTTGTTTTTCTCAGTCTTTCTCTCATCTGAGTCCACAGCAGAACTACTGACGGTCAGCCTGGGAGCCATTTTTGTTCTGGCTTCCTCTCATGTTTTTGAAGGGAAGGTCTAAAGCTTTCCGTCTAAGAGATTATTTAATCCATGGGATATGTAATTCCCAGACAGATTGAGGGGAGGCTCAAATCCTGATCGTGGGCTGAAAAACTGAGTGACATGTTTGAAACTTGATCCTGGATGTGAAGTGTCAAAGGGAGAGTGTCTTTTCCAGTCTGGAGCAATGCTGGTTGTCTTACTTAAACCTTGCAGTGCTGAGAGGAGTAGCTGATCACTGTTACATATGTAATGTTAAAGATTAAGCTCTCCTCTGGCTGTTCAGACACCATAAAAGAAGTGAATGTGGCTGCAAATATTCCAGGTATGTTATCTATGCCAGATCCAAATCCAAACCTGTGCTAGTATGTGCTCACTTAGAAACCATTGCTGGGATTCAGCTCAACAAATGTAAGTGTATGTCTGTACCTGAAGTCTTCATATGAGTTAGTAGTCCTAAATTCTCCTTAGTAATCATTGGAGAGGAATGGGTACTTGTAGGGTGCTATTCATCTCATTCTAAGGTCCCTGTTTCTCTACACTGACTACAAAAGGAGCCTAGAGTGAGTAGCTCAGCTAGTGATACCCTTTTTTTGTAGGTGTGTGGAGATAGGCAAGGTGAATCTCACTCCTTGTGTCAGTGGGGCAACATGGAGCTGCTCACCAGCAGTTACGGGTCAGAGCAAAGTCCTCTTTCTCAGGATCAAGAAGCTGGAAGCAATTCCTGGGTGCCTGTCCTGTACGGCAGAGTGCTATAGCACAGGAGGAGATCTTGCTCCAAAATAAAGAAAATATAAAAATAACCCTTAGGGGAACATTCACATTTGCAATCAGGACTGTGGATACAGAGCTGGCAAAGACTGCCTGGAGTTGGATGTGATGTTATAATGAAGAGCAACATGAACTGCCAATAAATGCTCAAGGTAACCTGTGCCTCCTACTAACAGGTCTGTAACTGGGAATTCAGAAGACTCTCCACTATCTTACTGGCTGACCTTAGAAATATTTCTTCTTCTCGCTATAGCTCTGGTTCCCAGTAAGTGTAGCGTGGACAAGGCATTGATTTCCTGCAGAGCTTTTTGTGAAGCCAAATGATGAAGTGCTATGTAAGCGCTGAAGTGTTTTCTCCAGTAACTGGAGTATTTTGGAGCTCCAAAAAGTACTGTAGAGCTGCCATTTAATTTTAATTAATAGGTCTTAAGATAGCATTAAGAATATTACAAGAATAGATGCAGCAACTTCACCAAATACAAGTAAAAAGTGTATAGGTAATGTATACCCAACATAACTTTAATTGTGCCTCTAGGGGATGAGATGACTTGAAGTAGTAATAAATAATCCATGCTTTCAATATGCAAAGGTCAGGAAGCAAGCTTGATCACAAACAGAAAATACACATGCTCATCTTTCATAAGAAAAGACGATTTTATAAAAGTAACAGATATCTTGATCCAGATAAAAATAAATAAAATGTAGTGATAATGATGCACAAGTGCTTTCTAAAAAGAAGGTGGTTTTCTATTAGTGATAAAATAATTAAACCCCAAAAGTTTCTTTGGAACTGAATCAGTGTTCACGCTCAGCTTCTTACCTGGCAGAGACCAGGAAACCTTCTTTGATTTTAAGTTATTATGGTAATATTTCTTCCATTTGCCATGTATCAATTCTGTTTAAAGCACTAAACTCGAGTTTTTAATTTCAGCAGTTGCTCTTCTACATTTGATGTATTCCTGTTTTTTTTATTTCCACAAGAACGTCATGCCTTCTGTATTAGTGTCACAGATGAATTCTCCATGTCTAAGCTATATTGAAATAGTGTTTTACTCACTCTATTGCTGTGACCGCAGTGTTCCAGGGTATAAGAATGACTTGTCCAAGTATTTTTCAGGACACCAATTTGCATTGCCTTGCCAGTGAGATAGAGGGAGGGATGTCTGCTGTGAGAATCCTGCTAGAGCTTGGGAGTAGAGAAGCATTGGTAGGATCTGGATGCTTGCAGTCATTTCCAGTGTTAATTGATCTAAAGCAGTGCTGGTATTTTTATATTGAGGGAGACTAGGAGCAGTCGTATGATCCACAACGGTGTCCGGAGGCAGAAACAAATATAGTTAGTAGATGCAGAAGTAAACTGCTGTAATGAGGTCTGCAGAAAAGTGTGTTGTGTCTGCAGTTCTAGTCAAGGCAAGTGAATTACCTAAGACAGTCTTGAGCAGAATGACTGTAAGGAGCAGGTTTGTTTACTGTGTCCAACTGACAGGGGTTGTTATAAAAAATAGCAAGAACACCACTCAAGTGTACCATAGCTTTCTTGAATGTAGTTACTTTTTTTACTTTTGAAACATTCAACTGTGAATGGTTTTCAACAAATCAGATGGAGCATGCAGCAAAAAAATGGTTAAGTAGTTCAATAGTTCAATGATAAGTTTTGTTAGCATATGCTTTTCTCAAAGTGGTTTTATTTTTATTGTCAGATTGATTTTGAGTTCTGTTTAACAACAATGAAGAGAAACTTAAATGTTTTTTAAAAATTCATATAGTACTTTTTTCCATTCTAATATTAAATACAATTTATGTGCAGTATAATTATTTAAAGGATTTGTGCCTAACTTATATGTTAAAAATATTTGGGATTTTTATTTACATTTTTGAAATTATGTGCTAACTTGGGTGTCTAGCCACACAGCTACAGCAATTTAACCTGCATCTGGCTAATACTGATGTGAGTCCACACACACAATATTTGTTACACAAATTGACTTTATATTTTTCCTTTATACACAGAAAAGTGAAATCCAATACATGTGGCTGGAGTAGTTTAAAACATTACTTCTCACTAGCTGTTCACTGCCGGCAGAAGGTCACAGTCAGCCGCTGAGCTGCCTTAGTGGATTGTAGTTGCTCTCATCTCCTTCAGTACAAAGTCAGCAGGGTTAGCTTGTGCCTTGGCTGTCCGTGTGTACAGTTGTACGGTCCCTCATGCAGAACAGCTGTAGGAACTCGCTCGTAAACTGTTCTAGCTGTTTGCAAACTATTGCCAACCTGTAGGG
Source organism: Pandion haliaetus (assembly GCA_013401275.1). Lineage (NCBI taxonomy): Eukaryota > Metazoa > Chordata > Aves > Accipitriformes > Pandionidae > Pandion > Pandion haliaetus. Next base: position 156,992 of record VYZV01022075.1, on the reverse strand, counting down.
CTCTGGTGTAGTGTTGTGTGCAGGCCAAGGCTTTTAAATGGTGAAAGAACAGCAAGCCATCTTAACAGTGGTGAGGCATCTTTTAGAGCCATTTTTGTCCAAATTGTACATTGGGAAGAGGCAGTTCCTTGCAAAAACAGGGTTTCCTATTAATGAATTTATAAGAATAAAACTTGTAAAGTGTATTTGACAGTATTTAACAGCTGCAGAATCCCATCATTTGTTCCATGATTTCATGCTGTCAAATTTGACAACGTGAACTAGTGCCAATTTTCACTTTGGAAGACAATTTCCGTTTTATAAAAATTCTAATTATTAAAGCTAAATTTGGATTTCATTAAAAGGAAGTTGTTAGTCTTTTTTATTTGTCAAATAGCTTCAAAAACTAAGTTGGTTCTACCTTTGACAATTTGTCACAATGATATTTACTGAAAGACATCAATTATATGTTGTTTCCGCCTTCTGCTACCAATGGATGAAGTTGGTGTCAGTGGCAAGGAAGGCATGGGTATTTTTGGTACACATAAAAACCTGTTTGTCGATCATGTAGAAGCCTGGATTTATTACCAATTTTCAGATATGCTTAATTGGGCATGCTTAGACCTTTTTTAGCTAGAGACACTAATGAGCATCCACTACATGTGGAGGAGAGGGTGTTCAACAGGACTGGTCACTGTGGACTTAACTCAGACGTTGCCATAATTTGGGTCCTAACAATACACAGCCCTTTTGTCTTTAAAATGATAGTGCTTTTAATGCCCTTCTTGATTGAATTTTCAGGTACTGTAGGTGAATGTTTGAATTAATACAAGTTAGCAGCTGCTACTGCAACCAGTGGTCTGTATGCAGGCTAGCTCAGCTCGGATGCTATTGGCCTTCTGAACTGTTCTTTGCTTTCTCCAGTTTCTGCCGCTACCTAGAAAGCACAGATCAGTTATCCCACCATTTACCAGAAAATAGTATATGGGACAGTTTGTTGTTTGGGTACAACATGCACTTTTATCAATCATAGCAGCAAGCTAGTCTCCTGACCTGTTCCCCTGGGATACACCAGGCTCCTGTATGAAGAACTGGTAGAAGTGTGCAATTAGCTGGTAATGAGGGATTTGACCCCTTTTCCCTCCTTCCCCCACAGGAGCTTAGCGTAGAGGCTATGGCAGTTGTACGGTGTAGAGGCTATGACAAGTGTTACAGTAAGTACATTGCCAAATGAGGAGGAAACGGTGGTGGTGGTGTTCTGGGGCTCCCTGGTTATGTTTTTATGAGTATAAGCAATTGAGGCATGATCACTGAAGAAGTGAAACATGAATTTTCTGCACCAGCTGAAGGTGCAGCCGTGTTCAGCTTCTGGAACAGTTTTCGTGAATGAACACAGTTTTGAATGTACTGTACTATACTGCTATAGTTCTAGCCTGGTTCTATAAGCAATAATGAAGCATATACATTAAAAATAAAAACCAAAATCTTAGTGTGGTGCAAACTACTGTGGAACGCATACCTACAAGGCACTGCAGTGCACACAGACTCACAGAATAGTTAAGATTGGAAGGAACCTCTGGAGATCGTTTAGTCCAACTCTCCTGCTCAAGCAGGATCAGTTAAAGCAGGTTGCGCAGGGCCACGTTCAGCCAGATTTTCAGTATCTCCAAGGACGGAGACTCTGCAACCTCTGTGGAGAACCTGTGTTCAATCAGCCTCACAATACAAAAAAGCTTTTTCTTGTGTTTTAAAGGAATTTCCTGTATTTCAGTTTGTGACAATTGGCTCTTCTCCATTCACTGGCTACCACAGAGAAGAACCTGGCTCCATACACATTGATGAAATCCTTCCTAAGCCTTCTCTTCTCCAGGCTCAAGAGGCCCAGCTCTCTCGGCCTCCTCTCGTATGACAGACACTCCAGACCCTCAGTTGTCTTTGTGGTGCTTCACTGAACCCGCTCCAGTTTGTCCATGTCTCCCTTGCACTGGGGAGCCCAGAACTGGACCCAGCACCCTAGGTGTATCTCACCAGTGCTGAGCAGAGGGGAAGGATCACCTCCCTCAACCTGCTGTGGCAGTGCCCCCTCCTCACATGGGTCAGGATGGTGTTGGCCTTCTTTGTGAAGCTTGTATGGTCTAGTATTGTGTGGCAGGTTTCACTAGAGAGAAATTAAATTTTAGGAGAAGTCAACTAGCTTGAGTTAAATTTTCAAGTTGCAAAATATGGCCTCAGTGAAGTGAGCAATACATGCTAGTAAACTACAGGAGAGAGACTGGCATTCTGGGAAAGAGACAACTGCCTACAGAGTCTGCAAACGTCGACAAAAGCAACCCAAAGAGCCAGCAGAGTAGGGTGTATTTCTTGGAAAATCTCTTAGCCTGGGAATAAGCCTTGGGTTGGCACTGGAAAAGGGGCTGGGCATCTAATAGGCTACAAAGCTACCGAGTAATACCCTGCAGTCTGCAGGAGGTCTCTGTGTAAGCGCCATTTCTGCTATTTTTAGGGTTAGGTTAGGTTACATACCTAAAATGCCCCTGCTGCTAACTTTGCATAAAGCCAGGTGTAAGGAATACTTAGGGGTGAGTCTCTGTGTTTTCACCCTCCCTGGCTTCCAGTTAATCAGTCATGAGAATATGATGGGGAATTGTTTTGATGTTTTTTTCCACAGGCTGGGTGATTAAGGACCTGAGTGCTTGAGATCTATTTTCCCCTTCCTTAAGCGTCATTTTCTCTTCCACCCAATTTGCAGTATGTTCTTTAGGCCCTGCTGGAGCTTGTAAAACATTTATACTCATGGTTACACAGAACAAATATTACATTTTGTAGTACTTGTACCCTGGCATTACTGTGTGTCTGTAGCCACCATATCTGATGCTGTTAACACGAATCATGGACTTAAACCTTCTGCCTGAAGACTTGCATGAGAGCAAGTTTTCCTCTGCTTCCTTCCTCACCCAGCATCATATCTGTTTGAATTATATGTTGTCAGAAGTTTACATGTGGCCTTAGTTAATGCCCTTTCATTTCATGGTGGTCTTATTTCTTTTCCCAGACCTTCAATACTGGTTTTGCACCTGGAGTCCCATTCTGATCTGCTAAAAGCAAAGAAAGGAGTATCCATAATCACTGGGGAACTGGACAGAATGGTCTCTCTGGTTTCTTATTCTTCAATATATTGCAGTCTGATTTGGGTTCTAAATTGAAATATTGCTGAAAAATGAAAAGGAAACCCTGTAATGTTGATAAAACCTCTCAGATGAGGAGTCTTGTCAGCTAGTTTAAAAAAAACACGTGCTGCTTGAAATGTGTTGTCTGTGGGCCCCAGTTCCTCCATGGGTGCTGCTGCTGTGAAGGAGCTCTTCCTTGTGCAGCATGTGGCCAAAAATCGCTTCAGGTTCCCATCAATGTGCTCCAGGAAGGTAACAGTCATTAAAAAGGTACTTACTTCTCTGATTATGCTGAAGTTTTCAGTTTAGGAGAATGCCGAAAAACAACTCAAAAGTTCATGTGAAATGCTCTAGTTAGCTGTATTAATTTTCATACTGTTTTGTGGGCGTTGAAGGAAACATCCTATCTGAAAGAGAAGGTTTTTGTAGCCCACCTGCTTGATGAGTAGGGACAGCCCAGGGAAGCAGTGCAGTGGTAGGACAGCCCTGTGGAAGGACCCAGCTCATGTTAGCCTCAGGAGCAGCAGGGATTTACAGCTCCTCCTCATCACTGGGAAGAAGGATGGTCTGGTGAGCTTTCCCTGTCCATAAAGGCTATTTCAGCCCCCGGTCCATGACCGATGGCTTCCTGTGGGTCAGCTAGGAGCCTCAGCCCAGGTACCCATCACTGGGATGGGTGGTGGCGTGCAGGATCTCGTGTGGCTGGAGGTGTTTGGGCAGGATGGTAATCCTGCCGAGGGGAGGGCAGAGGAGATGGGGAGCTTCCCTGGGAGTGTGCTGGTGTGTGTGCCAGGCCTCTGTCTGCTCGTCGAGTGGCCCCGGGGGACCAACCACAGCACGGTATGTGCCAGGGTCCCAGCTCCGGCTGCTGCTCATGGATGTCGTTTGCAGTTTGTGGTTTGGTTTGTGGATCTTTGGGGACTTTTTATGGCACGTGCCATATTGCTTCTGGGAAAGGTCAACCCCTGGTTAGGGTGGATCAAGCACATGTTCAGCTAGTGCTGGGGATACAGCTGTGTAACGCCTTTATCAGTGACCTGGAAAAGGCACCAGAATGTACTCTGGTCAAGTTTGCAGATGATGCCCTACTGGGGGGACTAATAGATAGGTTTGAGGACAGGGCTGCCATCCAGAGTGACCCTGATAAACTGGAGGAATGGGTTGACAGGAACCCTTTGAAAATCAGTAGGGCAAGTGCAAACTCCTGCGTCTGGGAAAGAATATAACAGTGTTGGCTGGGAACTGGCTGACTGGGGGCAGTGCAGCAGAAGAGGACTTGGACATCCTAGTAGACAGCAAGCTGAATATAAGCCAGCAGTGTGCCTTGGCAGCAGAGAAGGCCAACAGCACCCAGCAGCCGGGAGATCGAGGACTGGGATTATCTTCTACTCAGCACTCATTAGGCATCATCTAGAATATTGCATATGGTTTTGGACCCCACAGTACAGGAAAGATATTGATGAACTGGAGCGAGTTCAGCAGAGGCCACCAACATGGTCAGCGGCCTGGAGCGCTTGCCCTGGGAGAGTCTGAGGGACCTAGGCTTGTTCAGCCTGGAGAAGAGATGGCTTTGAGAGGTCCTGTTGGTGGCCTTCCAGTACCTATGAGGAGTTTATTCAGAAGATGGAGTCAGGCTATTCCAAGCATTGTGTTGGTTGGAGGATGAGAGATATTGGGCATAAACTGAAATGAGGGATTCAGAGTGGGTATAAGAAAAAGCTCTTTCATCATAAGGATAGTCAAGCAGTGAGTAGTTGCCCAGAGAAATTGTGTAGTCTCCATCCTTGGAGGTTTCAAGACTGAGCGGATGAAGGCCTGAGCAACCCGATCTGATGTCAGAGCTGACCCAGCTGTGAGCAGTGGGTTGGACTAGATGATCTCCAGAGATCCCTTCCAACCTCAAATATCCTGTGACCCTGTGTGTGTGTAGGAGTATGCAAGTATAGATTAAGTACAGAATGAGTTCTGTGGAGATCGTATGTGGCATATGTCTCCACAGAGGATAGAGGCCACAAAAGTGGTTCACTGTTGACAAATAATATATAGGCTTTTTTAAAAAGGAGTACTTGGATTTCAGTGGAGAAAAAGAAGAAGACCCAAACCCACTGTATCTGCTTTTCTCCACCTCCCCAGTGCTTCACAGATCTTATTTTAGTCCAGAACCAGCAAGGTCTGAAATGTTGTCACCGTATTCTTGCACATATCCCTTGCCTGGATTCATGTTGAATGCGTCTCTCTGAAGGATTTAATAAGTGACTTCCATTTACATCATTTATGTAGAGAATAGGGCATGAGAAGTGGAAAAAACAGCTTTCAAAACATCAATGTAGCTGTTCCATTTGGAGACAACCCTTCAAATAGCTGAATTATTACATGTCTATTAAAGTGAAGACACGGAGTAAGGGTGATACATGTATTCTAGGTAAATGCAACGCTGGTATTTGACAGTTTGCAAATAGTTAATACAATAAATGTCCCCTACTGAAGTCTAAATGCAGGTCTCAGCTATTTCCAACTGGGCAGCATAGATGTAATCAGAAGTAATTGAAGAGCTGATTTTGTGCTATGTGAACATAACTGTCTGTCTTCCTGAATATGTTACGATGCCTAACATGTTGGCTTTCTCCATGATCATATAACAAAACTTGTTTGAATGGGATGTGAAAGAATGGTTAGTACTGTTTAGTCATGATCTGTCATAAGAATCTTAAATGGCTTAGGAAAAATCCATAATTATGTCCCTAAGACTGATGGTATTTCAGATCTTGCAGTGATAAAGGTTTTTTGGTCTTGCCTCAGAATTACTTTCAGACAAAGAAATGTGCTCTCAGCCTAATCATGTCAGCATCAGAACACCTGCAAAAATAGATCAAAAGAAACAGCAGAATTAGTGAGATTTTCTTGCTATGAATAGCACTGGTGTGAATGCATTAAGCAATCATGTTGGAAATTACTGGAAATGCAAAATATCCAGGGGAGCAACTACAAATGTAAACAAATCGGGGGACACATTGGCTGTTTCAGATAGCAACTTTGGTTGGTTTCATCCCCTGCCCTTTTGTTTGCCCCTTTCTGTGGGGTAGTGAGTGAAAAACCTGTGTCAGCTGGAGATCATCAGACTTGCCTTAAGCTGGAGGATGACCATGATAGCTGCAAAACTGAGTAACGCTGTTCTTGTGTTGAAAATGTTGGGTTTTCTGTGTCAGAAGCAAAAATGATGGTAGGTACCACGTAATGAAAATCTTATTTGACTACTAGATTCTTAATGATTGATCATCTCCCCTGGGTACCTGGCCTAGAATCCAGCCAGTGCAAACTGATCAGCTCTCTGAAGAACTGTGCATGGCAAACAACTAGGTGGACAGCATGCTTTGTTTACAGATGGACATCGGTGTGGCGAGATGGGAAAAGCAGCAAGCTGTAACAGGGTCAGGGAACTTCAAAGGCTGTGTCTGTCACTGTCACCTTCAGCTTTTCTAATGGTAGTTTTGTGGTAGCTTGTGATACTGTAAAGGTATAAGTAAGCAAGGCAAAATTCATAGTAAGAGGTAATCATCTTTTATAAGACTATCTAATACTGCTGGAGATGGAAAACAAGATAACTGGGTATGAATGTGCTCATCTTCAGGCCTCCTTAGCTGCTATTCCTTTGTAGCCATTTGATCTTCCCTAAGTAGAGAGACAATTACTCTGTTTCTTTGTCACTGTGTTTTTATNCAAAAAAAAAACCCAAACCCACCATAAAATAAATTGCTGCTAAGGGTTTGCTTTAATACTGTTTCTCAGGACACAAAGGAAATGTTGGCTCCATCATTCATTTCGCACCACTTTACATGTCCTGTCCTTTACATGTTCCTTTGCTGGGAATTGGAGGAGAGGAAACAGTTTACTTTAGGCCATAGCACCTGAGGAGGAGTTCACGAAAACTTTTCGATACATTTTGTGATGATTTCATGGGTCTCAGCTGAAGTCAAGCCCTTGACATGAAGATGTTGAAATACTTTTTTCACTATATACATTACTAACATTTTTTTCTTCATGCTTAGATGAGCAGAGCATGAATAGGTGCTTCATTTAGACCAGTTCAATTAGAGAAAGTGTATGGAGAGCGGGATTTGCAACTTGTGTACTTTTGTCTGGTTATATACACATTTACATTTAAAATACTTATTAGTGCATTAAATGACTTGAATTTGCTAGTATTTTAAAGATACTGAAAAGATCCCTTTAGGTCCCATGTCCCTGTCCCCCTAGCTTTTACCTGCGTTGTTCATGATCATTCTTTAGCAATAATTGTGCTGAAACATGGTGTATAAGTTTCCAGTGTGTTGTGTTATGTCTTCAAGTTTATTCTTGAAACTTGTTAGGCATTAGGACATGAGATTAAGCTTCAGTATCAGCTGCTTCTGAAAGTATCTCATTTTCCATTTTTTAAGTATATTCAAAATGATGAGTTGTATTCTAGATGGTAATTTATTGTGCTCAGATATCTTAAATCACTCACTGTTTTAGCTGAATCGAGCTTAAGGCATGCAGAAGACATTGGACACTGCCTCTTCTGACAACTTTTTCTGTTTCTGTTCTAGATCCTTTATATTTTTCCCAACTGAATAACGCTCAGTGAAGACACTCCTGTATCTGTGCCACTTTCATATTTCTGAACGTGCTAATTACAAGCTGTTCAGCTTCGCTCTTCTTCTTGTGTCCCAAACACCTCTGTTTTCCCTTCTAGATAACAGGAGATAGAAAGCTCTCTTACTTGCTGTTACAGCTAAACCAAGTGAAACAAAGCTGAAGATAGGCCAAGGGAGGTTCAGACAAAACAGGGCTGACAAGCCTTGGTCCCAAGGCCTTGCAAACTCGGTTCCTAGCAGTGGCAATACTGGGCTGCAGGGTTGCAAGAACTGAAAAGGCATCTTAAGCAGTATGCAGTAGAGCATACCTTGCTTTTTGTTTTTATTTTATTTTCTGTTATAATGGAGTAATGTCAGAGCATGCAGCGAGCTACTTCTTGATTTACATTTGGCCTTAGTAACTAATCTGTAATACAAACGTTTCTCCTATGTGGGTTTTTTTTTACCCTCTGCTTACAGTCGCAAATTTAGATTGATCAGGCTATGATGGTAACTACTGTGGCATTTAACATTCTTTATAGGCCATTCTCATTGTAATAAACAAGCAAAATAGTACTGATTGTTTTCATGTATCCATTAAATTAAGAAATTAGTGGTATAGAAGTAACTGCCTTCTGGATAGAAAGTATCTTTTATGTTGAAACATAACCAATATAATATTGCAAAAAAAGGGACAGATTTTATGTTTTGGCTCCAGATAAATCTGATTTTGCTGGAAGTAGGTGAGGGCTCTTTAATTCCAGTTTTCCTGTTTGTTGCTGAAGCAGTGAAGCATTCAGAAAAAGACAATTTCACTTTGATTAAATGCTTAAAAAGTTATCTGGTTGGGGAAAAAAAAAAGAAAAAGGATGTTGCATAAGCTTTTAATATTTAATTTCTATACTCTAAGTATCCGGAAGAACATTTAGTTCCTGTTTTGAAAGATGAATGCCATACATTGGAAAGTGTACTGAAGGCTCATTTGCAGTCACAGAGCTTGTTTGCTTCTCTAGTATGTACGTGCAGGGAAGAGTAGAAAGGGTTGAGTGGGCAGTTGGCAGTCATTCATTGTCAGTGATTGCTAGTCATTCATAAAAACTGCAGAGCTGAGAGGTGGAGCCAGCAGCAGCAGCCGCCTTTCAGGCTCTTGCAGAAGACACGTTTGTGCAATCACAAGTGATTTGAGAAGCTGCTCAAATACGGCGTGATGAATGTAATGAGGAGATGTGTGCTAAATGCATCTAATTAAAAGGAGTTGCTTAGAATAAAGTAAAATGTTTTAATTCTTTTCTCCTCAAGCCCACCACAGTCTGTGAACGTGGAGATCTAAGTTCTGTGTTCAGTTAAAGGCAATAAATCACTTTCAAGGAGTGCCCTCTATTTTGTGATACCATCCGGAGTATGTCCTTCGCCTTTAAAACAAGCAGGTTTAGGAAATTAATAGGTCTCGATCCACTGATAGAAGGGAAATTTTGAGGTGAGTAGGGAATATATTCTTGGACTGCATGTTTTTAAGCCATGAATGACAGCGAAAGTTTAATTTCAAGAAGAGAGAGTGTCAGAAGCAGCAAACCATCCTGTATGCTCTCGCTCTTCTAATTGCTGCATCTATATTTTTTCTGCTCATTGCAATAACTGCCAATCTAACAGATGGCCTCGACAAGATTTTATTCCATCTTTGTGTCCAAAGTGGGGAAGTTACAGCAGGTTCAAAGACTTCCATTTTTAATTTAGAAATCTGATTTATTTGAAACTGGGTGCGAGTAAATGCTATTGTATCAGCTGTTCCATCTCTTCTAGTTTGGCCTATGCAGTTCACTGCTTCTTAGAAAGCTACAGAGCTGTCACTGCAGGCTGATCTAGTACTGGCTGGGACATGGTATTTAAGGCTGGGTTTATGTCCAGGCTGCTATTGCATTTAAATTGAAGGACTTCACTTGAAAATAGCAGGTTCTTTGTTGTTAAGTCAAGGCTTAGGATGTTAAATTACAAAACACTAGCCCCTTACAGAACCAGGACTGTCCATTGAGAAGTGGAATAATCAGTCTTCACTTCCCTGTATTTGACCTGTTTGCAGGTGGACTTCTGGGTCTGATCTTGCTCTAAGCACAGCCTGGAAGAACGTAATGCTGGGCTAGAGGATTTCATTTTAAATGAAGGTCTGGAGCACTGTGTGTGTATGGTTTACGTAGCACCTTGGACTGAAAGTGCTTCTTCCTTATCAGACGGCAGAATTTCAAAGCGACCCTAGTCTCTCTCTAACAAATAGCTAATTAAATTGTACACTGTAGGCTCTTTGAAGCTTTTTCAGAAACTCTGATTAAAATATATATAAGCCAAACTTCACTATGGCAATGTTCCAATGAAAGTGCATGTATGCTTTATCTACTTTTCAGGAGATTTTGTGTTGTAGTTCAGGCAGCTCAAAGTATGGCAGATCACTGCTTTCACCAGGAGTGAGTGCATACCCCTTGGGGCCCTGGTTTCCCTTTGTTCTCAAGAGTTTTTCAGTGCTTTCATTAGTATTAACAAGTGTAATATATGTACATCAAAGAAAAATACACGCTTAAAGAAAGAATATTGTATGTGACCTGCTGAGAGATTAGTGCATGCAAGATTGGTCTGGAGGTACGACTTCCCCAGGTGTGTTGCTTTTTCTCCTGGAGCTGGACCAGCAGAGTCTCATATACCAACACATATCCCTTCCTGCAGCAGACCGATTTATCTTTTGAGACGGACAAGTGACCAGGTGCTCAAGTCCAGCAGCATGCATGGGGTTTGAAGCCTCTCTTATCCATACGTGCATGTGCAGTTAATTGATTGTATACAAGTGAAGTGATTTACAGGTGCCTAGAAAATATCTGTTCATAAGTTATGTGGGTGTTGAATGAGTGTACTTGGTTCCTTGTATTTTGAAAAATGAAGTGCTGCACAAATACAATTTTTAAAACTCTCTTCCTTTTGAAGACACATTTCACAACAGAGGAAGAAATAAAATGTATTCAACTTGCTTTCCACATTAGTGATATTTCAGCTTTCAGAAGTTTCAAATAATGTATTGTCTGTTTTAGGTCATTGGGCTGGGTGATTTTTGGAGGCTGGCATGAAGTCCTTGTCTGTTACTGGAGAGCAGCTGAATTAGAGATGAGTGATATGATCTATTTGGTTGCACTATATATGTAGCTGTCTATATACAACTCTAAACATTATATAGGGGAATACCATGCCCTGAAAGTAGACTCAAACCTATGCAGACTGGTCCCACTGTACTAACTGAGCATCCGTGAAGAGCAACTGGTAAAGATACCTTTTTAGGTTTCTAAGTATCTCTTTCAATACCACAGTCAGAAACCAGAAAAGCGGCAGCAGCAGATTCATCACAATGCTTTCTGCTGACCTACTACTGATGAGAACATGTATTGCAATATACTGGGTTGCTCTTAATTTCTCTCTGCAGTCAGCACTGCAGGTTTTGGTGTTCTGAAGTAGGTAACATTTTACAATGTTAGGTTTTTTTAAGGCATTCATCCTTTTAAATAAAATATAAAACAGATTAAAGCCAGCCCATCAGTGAAATGCATCTCACAGCTGTAGTCAGAATGGCAGTTTCTATTTTTAACTTGGCAACTTCCCCATGTAACAGGCTACAGCTTTCAGTGACATTTCAGATACAGCTAATATCCTCTCAGTTTTGTTGGGGGCCCATCTTATTTTGCATCCCCCAAACAACAGCAGTGGAAGCTTGTGGAGAATGAGGGGAAAGGGCTACATAAAGCGGTCCAGCTCATGTGCTCTCCCTATATAGCCTCTTCTACCATCTTTTATTAGAGCCAAAATATAGGACTGGACAGACCATTGGCCTGACCTGGTAGAGTATTTCTTGTGTTTGTATGTTGTTCCCTACACTCCAGTATTAACAACTATATACAGAAATAGTTTAATTGATCAGAAAAATCATAGTCCCATATTTGATTCTTTGTCTTGGAACATTTAAAAACCCAAACAACATACAAATACCTCTGTGACATAAGTAGCATGGCTGCTGCATGGATGAGTGACATACCCGCGGAAACATTTCTCCATGTTTTATCTTTACGGGCGGTTCACATTCTAGTCAACGTCTTCTCTCAGTGCTGCTTCTTACGTTGCTTCTCCCCCTGGTTTTCTGCTTGTTTCTGTGTCAGCAAAAGAAAATGCGAAAGAGCTGGTAGTGCTGGCTAACTGACTAGTACTCAGTTGCCATCCGGGCAACTAAAATAAGAGGCATCAGGCTACATATAAACATCTGCAACATCATTGGCTTCTTCTAGGGTAGCTGACTATAAAAAAATTACTAGTTAATTGAAAGGAATAGGAACATCTGTATCTAGAGTGCCTATGGCTCAATCTAAAGTAGATACATAAAACAAATGAGATGTTCCTAGATGTGCCTGTTTTTCCTGGCTATGAATGAAACCTAGGGTGACTGGCTCAGCTGTGGATGAGTAAAGTTATGGGAGTCAAGTCTCTCTATGTAAGGAAAAGACACTCCAGGAGACAGAAGTAGTGAAGTTTATTTCCTAACCCAAATTATTTATCTTTTCCATCTTTTTAGGTAGCTGTGTGTTCTCTCTTTGCTTGTAGCCTAGATACAAAGACAAAAGGCTGGACATTGTTTAAGAACTTAAAAATTCAGGTAGACTCTTTACTGAAATCTCTCAGGTGCCTGATGAGACTTTAACAGCCCACTCAAAAATCTCCCTTCAATCTTGAATGCTTTTGAATATCATTCCCAATCACTGTGTGAAGACAGTACATATTTAACCATGCTTCTCCTTGTAGTTATGTCTTGTATGGCTGCAGTGGAGACTTGCAGGAAAAGTGTGTCTGGATGCCTTCAGGAGAACCATAAGGAAACCCTCCACACTAAAGGCTCTTAGCTTATGGTCTTGGAACTGCCATGGAGTCTGGTTCAGGATGCTGTATTCCTGGAAAACTGACCCTTTCTTCCTGTGTTACAGTAGGGCAGGTAGAGTTTTAAGACAACAGTATCTCCCTGTGTGGTTCTGAGAAAAAGGGTATTGGAGCCTTTTGCAGTAAGCTAACTAGCTGCTGCTTTTTGATTTGGAGGGTCTTCATCTCGTTGATCCTGGAAGGTATTGCAAAACTGTTGTATTTCTGTGTTTTGAAGACTTAATTCAAGCACAGAGGCCATAAGAACACCTGGTCTCAGCAGAACTGGAGATAGGGAGGAATTTATGACATAGGGTCAAGAGAGTACCTGAATATGCTGGCAGAGAGGAGCACTGTATGTGCCATGGCAGCATTCCTTAGCCTGCTTCTAGCACCCTGCCCTCTCTGACAGGTCAGAGGAAGACCAGGGCAGATGTTGCCCTCCATGAGATTCAGAAATTAGAGCCTGAACCTGTATGCACCCTATAAGCACCTTCTCCATTTTGAGTTTGTATGAACTAGTGTCAGGCAGACCAAATCTTGCATCCTTTTGAAGTTCCTTCTGTTAATATTTACTGTTTAGTAACTTCTGACAAGCATAGAGCTTATTCTTTCAGTAGTGTGTGGCTTTTGGGAAAACCGTGTCTGCTTTTCTGCAAATGTACAGGGCTGGAGAGTGACAGCCAGGCTTTCTTCTTAGTGTGAGTGACATAAGCATAAGCCACAGTCCTGTTGGGTGATGGAGGGGAAGATGGTAATACTGTCTGATCTGAGAGAACGTGGATAAACACCAAGTACAAAAATGTCTGTTCTGTTCATGTACTCCTCTAAGTCGATGTTGAAGACTAGGCTTGTTGTAGCAAGTATTGCACTCTCGATAGTTCTTCACTACAGAAAAAAAAAAACCCAAAAGAAAAGCTGATTGAGATGCAGAAAAAAATGTATTTGCTGCATTGTAAAGAATAATTTTAAAGCCCCAAGGGACATAGGAGGAACTGGAAAGAGGATGATCATAGAATCATAAAATGGTTTGGATTGGAAGGGACCTTAAAGATCATCTATTTCTAACCCCCCTGCCATGGGCAGGGACACCTTCCACCAGACCCGGTTGCTCAAAGCCCCATCCAACCTGGCCTTGAACACTGCCAGGGATGGGGCAGCCACAGCCTCTCTGGGCAACCTGTTCCAGTGTCTCTGCGTGCTCACAGTGAAGAACTTCTTCCTTACATCTAATCTAAATCTACCCTCTTTCCATTTAAAGCCATTACCCTTTGTCCTATCACTACAGGCCCTTGTAAAAAGTCCCTCCCCATCTTTCCTGTAGGCCCCCTTTAGGTACTGGCAGGCTGCTCTAAGGTCTCCCCGGAGCCTTCTCTTCTCCAGGCTGAACAACCCCAACTCTCTCAGCCTGTCTTCAAAGGAGAGCAGCTCCAGCCCCCTGACTGTTTTTGTGGCCCTCCTCTGGACCCAATCCAACAGGTCCATGTCCTTCTTGTGCTGGGGGCCCCAGAGCAGAACACAGTACTGCAGGTGGGGTCTCATGAGAGCGGAGTAGAGGGGGAGAATCATGTCCCTCGGTCTGCTGGTCACACTTCTTTTGATGCAGTACAGGGTACAGTTGACTTTCTGGGCTGCAAGCGTACATTGCCTGGTCATGTTGAGCTTCTTGTCAACCAACACTCCCAAGTCCTTCTCCGCAGGCCTGCTCTTAATCCACTCATTGCCCAGCCTGTATTGATACCAGGGATTCCCCCAAACCAGGTGCAGGACCTTGCACTTGGCCGTATTGACCTTCATGAGGTTCTCACAGGCCCACCTCTCAAGCCTGTGAAGGTCCAAAGGGATGTCATCTCTTCCCTCCAGCGTGTTGACCACACCACACAGCTTGGTGTCATAAGTAAACTTGCCGAGGGTGCACTCAATCCCACTGTCCATGTCACCAACAAAGATGTTAAACAGCGCTGGTCCCAATACTGATCCCTGAGGAACGCCACTCGTTACTGCTCACCACTCGGACATCAAGCCATTGACCGCAACTCCTTGAGTGTGACCATCCAGCCAATTCCTTATCCACCGAGTGGTCCATCTGTCAAATCTATGTCTCTCAAATTTAGAGACAAGGATGTTGTGTGGGACAGAGTCAGATGCTTTGCACAAGTCCAGGTAGATGACGTCAGTAGCTCTTCGCTTGTCCATCAACACTGTAACCCCGTTGTAGCAGGCCACCAAATTTGTCAGGCACAATTTGCCCTTATTGATGCCATGTTGGCTGTCACCAATCACCTCCTTATGTTCCATGTGCCTTAGCATAGTTTCCAGGGGGATCTGCTCCATGATCTTGCTGGGCACAGAGGTGGGACTGACTGGCCTGTAGTTCCCTTGGTCTGCCTTTTTCCCTTTTTAAAAATGAGGGTTATGTTTCCCCTTTTCCAGTGAGTGGGAACTTCACTGGACTGCCACAACTTCTCAAATATGATGGATAGTGGCTTAGCCACTTCATCCGCCAGTTCCTTCAGGTCCTGCGGATGCATCTCATCAGGTCCCATGGCCTTGTGCACCTTCAGGTTCCTTAGATGGTCTTGAACCTGCTCTTCTCCTACAGTGGGTGGTTCTTTATTCTCCCAGTCCCTGCCTTTGCCTTCTGCGACTTGGGTGAAGTAGGAAGAATGAAGGCATATACTGTGTGAATGGAAGTGTGTGTGTTTTTTAACTCCTTGAACCATAGGAAACATGGAACTAGGGTTCTTGATTAGGAAGTGTGAATCTAACAATCTGTGAAAAATCTCTAAAACTAATGTTCAATTCAGTGTCATGATTAGAAGTGGCTACCTTTTAATTCTAAACTGTGTGTGTGTTAGGGAAGGGGACATGTGTAATCAGTATAAATGCTTTTATTATATATTTTTTCTAACAATTTATGGATCAAATGTTTTCATATTTTGGAGAAAATCATGATTGCTTTAGCTTCCTAGCAGCATATATCATGTATAAATATGGGACCTTGTGCTTGTGAAAATACTGTTTTGTAATCCTTCTATCTACTGGGAGTAAAGTGAATTTGCATGAACTTACCAGTTTAATAACTGAGACTGAGCCAGTGGGTTCCCCAGCCAGTGAGTTCACCTGTAAGTGAAGGCTCTGTGCATCTGTGGCTGAGTTACATAGTTTGAGAAATCTTTTATTGTCATTATACTGTGATTCAGGGTCTGAAGCTTCTTGTGCTAGGTGTTATACTAAGGCTTAGACTCTTCTAGACCTGGAGAATTTTAAATGTAAACTGTGGGTTTACATCCTGCATTACCGAAAGTTTCCTTATGGCAGCTGTGTGCTCTGTTGGCACAACTCCCTTTGATGTGGAAGGGTTTAAAAAAAAAATCCACCCTTTTTCCCTGTAGTTGTAGCCTTCCCACTAAACATAAACCATCTTTTTTTTCAGTTGATTGCTTAGGTGTAATATGACAAAGCTTTGTCCAGGCTGAGGTTGAGATGGGGAAGAAGGAACTGGCAGTTTTCCCTGGCATGTCTGTGGGACTGTTGCTGTTCTGGCTGGACTGGTGGATGCCTTGGTATTCATTCTTCTGTTAGACACCTGGAAATCCCGGACAAATAACCACTATGTGTTAGTAATCAGCCAGATGTCCACTTACAGTGTAGGGACATTTCATGCTTACTGCAAAGTCAGTGGAGAGTCTGCAGAAGAGTGCGCATGTGAGCACCGTGCGTATGCAATGAATCATCTGATGTGACCTGCCACGCATGCTCTGGCCATCTGAGGCACTTGAACTTGGTGGTCATACATCACGTGTTGTTTGAGGCACACATCCATATTTCTGCATGGGATTTTGTAGATTGAAAAGTGAAGCCATTGCTCCTCCGCAGAGAGATGAGGAGGGGAAAACCTCTGCTGTAGTTATAGGTAAGGTTGCCCAAATAATATCTGGCTGTCATCACTGAGACCAAAAACATCGAAGTAAAAAAACCACAGGACTTTCTGAATGATGTTGCTTCAGTGATGTCTGTACTGGAAAACTGCAGCTGCTGGGTAAAAACCTAATGTGGCTTTGATGCCAGCCTCTGGATCACAAAATGTCATTTTATTTATGTATGCATGTGTGTGCATATATATTTGTATATATATGTATATATATAAAATACTAAAAATAAGAAAGAGCACTTAATGTCTTTTTGCTCCCTGTGATTGTTGGTTTAATGAGTTAAATGAAAGTAAAGTGATTGCAGTATCCTTTTCTTTTTGACAGCTCTTCAATTTTGGAGATATCAGTCACCAATTCATACAACAAATCCTCTCAGAAGATGGCCCATATCCTAGAGCCTTTTATTTCTAATGGTTTGTAACAAAATGAACCTGAGTATACTGAGATATAAAACCTAAGGCCAGGATAAATTTAGAGCAGTTGAGACTACCCTAGAGTTCAGATAAAACCATGGTACCTCGCAACCCAAGCCATTTTCTGGAACAGCCAGTTACTGACTCAGAATTCAGTAGGTTGTTAGCAAATTTCTAAACCAAGCTTTTTGTTCTAGCTCTTTCATGGGACAATAAGAGCATCTGCCATCCAGACAGATTTCTAAATGTGTCTTTTCTAAATACACTGAAATACGGTATTGCAAACAAAGGTAGTTTTCTCTTGCTCTTAAATTATTAAGTTTATCCATGGAGCCCATGCCCAAACCATGTCTTCTCCTGTCACATTTATCTCCATCTTGCTGTCTGTAGGGTGCAGGAGGTGGTGGGAGAGAACTGTTTTTTAGTTCTTTTGTATAATAAACTTTAAATTTTTTTTTCCTGATTGAAGGTAAATCTTTGGAGTATGCAAGATCATGAGGAAAACCACTCCTCACTTTATCCTGCATACCTTTTCAATCTAGTCCCTCTTCCTAGGTTTGAGGGTATCCCCATTTCTATACCTTGTTGCTTCCCTCTTTTCCTTGACATTTTTTCCAGGATAAATTTATTCAGTATTAAGTTATTAGTATAAAGAAATCAAAAGGAAGAGTATTAAATTACTAGTACAAGCAATAACAAAAGAGGGAAGAATAAAGTCTCAAAAAGGACAAATAATACTGAATTAATACTCACAGTTAAGGTTGGTGGGAATCCGGCTTCTGTATCATTCCCGTTGGGATATCAGCTGCTTTTTTTTCCATGGTCTGGCAACCATTTCCATCACTCATGCTTCAATCCCCCATGCTTCAGTTTTTGTTCTTTTTGCTCACGGCTCTAGCGCTCAAGACCTGTCCCAGAGGCCTCTTTATATAAAGGAGTCCAAATCCTAGCCTTGTATGTTGCATCAGCTGGTGGGAAATGAGCAGATGACCTAAGAAGTCATCCAGATATATGAAGGGAGGATGCTGCTAGCAAGACACTTAGGGCTTTTGGGCCCATCAGGAGCTGGAGTTGATAGGTAGCTGTGAGGTGGAGGAGCCCAGAACGCTGCAAGGGCTGCTGCTTTGCCACAGCAAAACAGAGACCTGGATGGGGAAGATCATATTACACCATAATGACTGGGAAAATGTCCTCAACTGTTCTTCCCAGTTTCCATCTCTGTTAATTCTGGCTAGTATTTTTTTCTTTTTCAGTCAGGCCAGAGTAGAGGGAGTGGTTTGGGTTTCTCTTCTCGCCCATTGTAACATTCCTCTGGAGGACAGACTAGGTCATGCTTTGGTGAGGGCCTCAAGAGGAATGCTCCTGGCCATGTCAGTGGAGGGTAACTTCCAAGTCCCTTCGTGGTAACTAATGAACTCTTTGAGTCTGTGTTGTGTGGAGAGAGTGATGTGTGAAGGTCTTGGATGTGGCACTGGAAGGTGGAAAGAGCAGTCATGTATCTCTGAACCATATGCTTCCATTTTCTCTTGTCTATAGACAGCCATACCCTTCAGAGGGTCACATGTGTCCAACTGGCAGATGCCAGGGTAATTTTGATCTCCCTTTTCCAGAGTAAGAGTGCTCTCAAATCTGCCACATTTGGACTTGGTGGACCCTAGAGAACAGACTAGGGACCAGTCTAGACACACAGGCTGTGTCTGAGATGCACTGATCCACCCATGGTGTTATGGAAGGACTTGTGGGTGATGTGATGGTTGGAGGCTGTCTTGGACAGCAATCACAAAATGATAGAGCTTATGATTCTCGGAGAAGTAAGGCGGGGG
>VYZV01022075.1:110044-137997 GCA_013401275.1 Pandion haliaetus | reverse complement strand
CTGGACATTCTTCAAGAAGGAAATCTTCAAGGCAGAGGAGCAGGCTGTCCCCATGTGCTGAAAGACAAGCCGGCAGGGAAGAAGACTGGCCTGGCTGAACAGAGAGCTTTGGCTGGAGGAATAAAAGGAGAGTTTATGACCTTCGGAAGAAGGGACAGGCCACTCAGGAGGGCTACAAGGATGTCATGAGGTTATGCAGTGAGAAAATTAGAAGGGCCAAAGCCTAACTAGAACCTAATCTGGCTACTGTCATAAAAGACAATAAAAAATGTTTCTATAAATACATTCGCAACAAAAGGAGCGCTAAGGAGAATCTCCATTCTTTATTGGATGTGGGGGAAAACATAGTGACAAAGGATGAGGAAAAAGCTGAGGTACTTAATGCTTTCTTTGCCTCGGTCTTTAATAGTGAGACCAGTTGTTCTTGGGGTACCCAGACCCCTGAGCTGGAAGACAGGGACGGGGAGCAGAATGAAGGCCCCATAATCCAAGGGGAAATGGTTAGTGACCTGCTACACCACTTAGACACACATAAGTCTATGGGGCTGGATGGGATCCAGCCACCCAAGAGTGCTGAGGGAGCTGGTGGAAGTGCTCACCAAGCTACTTTTCATCATTTATCAGCAATCCTGGCTAAAAAGGGAGGTCTCAGTTGAGTTGAAATTAGCAGATGTGACACCCATCTACAAGAAGGGCTGGCAGGAGGATCCGGGGAACTATAGGCTTGTCAGTC
Organism: Pandion haliaetus; assembly: GCA_013401275.1. Taxonomy (NCBI): domain Eukaryota; kingdom Metazoa; phylum Chordata; class Aves; order Accipitriformes; family Pandionidae; genus Pandion; species Pandion haliaetus. The sequence continues at coordinate 137,264 of VYZV01022075.1, read as the reverse complement.
TGACCTTGGTGGTGGGGAAGGTTATGGAGAAGATCATATTGAATGCCATCACACCGCATGCACAGGACAACCAGGTGATCAGGCCTAGTCAGCATGGGTTTATGAAAGTCATGTCCTGCTTGACTAACTTGATCTCTTCTATGACAAGGTTCCCTGCTTAGTGGATGAGGGAAAGGCTGAGGACTTTAGTAAAGCCTTTGACATCATTTCCCACAGCATTCCTCTGGAGAAACTGGCTGTTCATAGCTTGGATGGGTGTACTCTTTGCTGGGTAAAAAACTGGCTGGATGGCCAAGCCCAAAGAGTTGTGGTGAATGGAGTTAAATCCAGTTGGTGGCTGGTTACAAGTGGTGTTCCCCAGGGCTCAGNAAGGAAGGCTCTATAGAGGGATCTGGACAGGCTGGATCGATAGGCGGAGGCCAGTTGTATGAGGTTCAACAAGGCCAAGTGCCGGGTCCTGCACTTGGGTCACAACAACCCCATGAAACGCTACAGCCTTGGGCAAGAGTGCCTGGAAAGCTGCCCAGCGGAAAAGGACCTGGCGGCGTTGGTCAACAGCCGGCTGAACGTGAGCCAGCAGCATGTTCAGATGGCCGAGAGGCCAATAGCATCCTGGCTTGTATCAGAAATCGTGTGGCCAGCAGGACTAGGGAAGTAATCATCCATCCCTGTACTCGGCACTGGTGAGGCTGCACATTGAGTACTGTGCTCAGTTTTGGGCCCCTCCAGGAAAGACATTGAGGCGTTGGAGCGTGTCCAGAGAAGGGCAACGAAGCTGGTGAGGGGCCTGGAGCACAAGTCTTATGAGGAGCGGCTGAGGGAACTGGGGTTGTTTAGCCTGGAGAAAAGGAGGCTGAGGGGAGACCTTATCGCTCTCTGCAGCTACCTGAAAGGAGGTCGTAGTGAGGGGGGGGTCAGTCTCTTCTATCAAGTAACTAGTGATAGGACGAGAGGAAATGGCCTGACGTTGTGCCAGGGGAGGTTTAGATTGGGTATTAGGAAAAATTTCTTCACCGAAAGGGTTGTCAGTCATTGGAACAGGCTGCCCAGGGAAGTGGTGGAGTCACCATCCCTGGAGGTATTTAAAAGATGTGTAGATGTTGTGCTTAGGGACATGGTTTAGTGGTGGACCTGGCAGATGATCTTAAAGGTCTTTTCCAACCTAAATGATTCTATGATTCTATGATTTTTCTGTACTAAGTAGCTATATCTGTTGATTTACAGGATACAAAAAAGCTTGAAGAAAGACCCTACTGTAAACCCACCATGTTTTTGGGAACTGTACAGTCAAATGCAGAGGCTCTGTAATTGTGAGCAACCTAGACAGAAGAATGAAAAGCTGCTTACAAGCCTTCTGGAGAGCTTCCTCCTGTGTTCAGGATGAAGTACAATAATATTGAGGCCCTTCTGTGGACTTCCCTACAGGGATTTACTATTTTCCATCCTTGATCTGGTGTATGGCAGCTACAGGGTGATGTAGGGGCGGCTGGCAAATCTCAGATACTTTCTGAGGTATTTGCTTCATAAAGGTATAAAACTGGAAATTTCTGTGGAAAGGAGCAGACCATGCACCAACTGTAGTTTCTTCAGGGTTGCCATCAGAAATTAAAGCCTGGCTTCTCATTTACATCGTTCATGCATTAGAAAGCTCCCCCTTTAAGCAGCTAGATTGTCTTTTACAGTAGACTCTGGTTAAGCTCTCTGAACATTGCTTACCATGGAAGTGCTTCTGCACCTTCTAGATTCTGAAAATAATTCATTTACTGGAGTAATTAATTTGGTCATATGAGACTGGGAAACGATAGTTTATCTTGATGATTAGCAAAAAAAATAAGCCATGCTACATGCTTCTCCAGGGCTCAGTTGTCTGATTAAAAGTTTGTCATGCTGAGAGAAAATCAAATAGGAACAATACTAACCTTATGGTCTGGTCTAAAAGAATAGTTACTAGCTTATAAGCAATTTATTTTTCTCTTGGTTTTTCAGCTTGGATACCTGTGGAATTAGTGACCCTTCTAGACATGATTTAAAAACTTTTTCAAGGGATAAAACTGCTTTTAGTTGCTTAGACAGTTCTGTTTTAAAACAATGGTGATATGTTAAAATGTCATGTTAGTGGGTTTTCAGTTATTTTGCTTTTTAAGACTTTGAAACTTTGCTGCAGGTGTTAACTTGATTTTTAAATGTACACAAGTTGTCCATCTACATGAAGCAGACCATTAAGACCAGGGGGACAGCAGCACTAAATAAGTGCACAGAAAATCCCCGTTCATCAGTTAGAGTAGCCGGGGAGGCACAAATAAGAGAAAATATTTCATAAAATGCTCATGCTACTGTGAATATTTTTAGGTCTGAGTACGCGAGCACCCAAAACTACATTTCTGTTAGTATTTAAAGTGTAGGAATTTGCTGATTTAGAAGATCAATGAAACGAAAAGATAAGCTGCAGTGAAGTGACAGGCTTGGAACAGTCTGCCAACACTTGTTCTCAGAAAAGGAAAACAACTTCAAATACAAAATTTTACCAAAAGAAATATTTAAAACGCCAGAAGGTTGGGAAATGTATCTTTTTTTAATTGTAGGAGTATTCAAATGAAGTTTTGTGGTATTTGAGCTGTGATGCGTAGAGGACTTCTAAATCTTTTCATTTCACTAGCAACCACGTTTCCACTTCACACATATGTTCAGACAGAACACATTTGAATTCTGAAGTAGAAAGCACTTTAAAATGTACCTTGTGTCTAGGAGTGGACTCTTTTTTGTGAAAGCATCTTGCTGGTGATCAGGTCTGTTACTGTGAAGTTTTTAGGCCTGATGGATGAGAAACAGCCTTCAGATACCATAGGGATCTGCACAGAGTAAGGACCTGAGCAGATAAGCAGACCATTTGTTTGGGGTTATCTGGGATCGAAGCTGTGCTGGGCTATGCTGTGTTGTTGTTCTGTAATTTTCTTTCTGTGTGCTTACAAGGCACTTAGCATCATGGCATTTTGCTTAGATTTAAAAATAGAAATAGTGATAGCAATTTGTGGTTTGAGTTTCTTTTAATTATTATTTTGGGGAGAAACAGCTTGTGTAGTTCACGGTGGGGGTTATATACAAGAAAGAAGGAGAAGAAAAAATGTGCTGTGTAGGGCTACTCTTAAATCTTTCCTTACATTTTTTTTTAAATAATTTTGGATTTTTCAATCAAGCAAATCTGTTTGTGAATTTCATCTGATATTCAGGGATTTTTTAAATTTTTTTTTTTTTAAGTTCAACCAAAGAAGATATGGAATGCCCAAAAGCCAAACTGTTTCAGAAGTCAGGCAGAAGAAATGACTGAGGTTGGCTATGATGCCTTAGACCACATTTTGGTTTCACATTTGTGTACCTAGAGTCCTTGATGAAGTAAGCTCTCTAGGCAGATACATCTGGCCAGGAGTACATGTCCATGGTGTACAAATCCCCTTTAGAAAGGTGATGGTGGAAAACATCATACGGTAGCAGAGCTTGAGCTCAGAGGAAGGCTAAGTACTCCCACTGCATGTACGCCTGTCAGAAATGCTGTTCGAGATGATTCCTCCGAGAATCTTTCCTGCAGGAGGAGGTGTTGCCTTCAGTGAATGAACAGAGGCAGCCTGGCTTGATGGAGTGACTTATGGTACAGAAAATTCTCTCAAGTGTGACTTTACTATTTCTGCAGCAGAGGAATGATGACCTCTCCTTCTTGATTTCCAAGGCAGTAAAGTAGATTAGAAGGTGTTCTGTGCGTTTGATACTGTCTGCATCTGATAATGTTTTCTAGGACCGCAATATTTTCTTTCTATTATCTGAGAAAGCCAGATCTGTCTAGGTAGTAGAATGCGAGAGAATGCTTCAGTAATTGCTCTGCTTCTTAGTGTCTAGGGAATTTTTTAAGGTTGCCTTTATCACCACCTTTCTGCCATGTCTTGATGTAATTTGATATTTTTAAATTGTTTTTTTAACTTGAACCTTGCTATTTCAGAGAGATATTTCAGTGAGTTTGCTATGTTGTGATATAAGCCAGGAGAGATGCTTTATTTTATTAAAAAACCCCCAGTTAATATTTTTCTTAGACTACAAATACAAAAAATGACTTAGTCATATGATTGTCACCTGTTGTCTTCAGTGGGAAGAGTTAATGCTATACTGGGTGCCCTGACTGTGCATTTTAATCCATAACACACAATAAGTTATTTTTAAGTTTAACCATTATTCCATTGTTTTTTCATGCTAGGAACAGTTAGAGGGAGACTTGCAATGTCACTGAAATGTATTTTTTTATTATAGAATTGAAATGTGTTTCATTCTGAACTGTTTTAACATAATTTTTGTAGTGGAATTTACACAGCATGTAATTTTGTCCTTATACTGCATTATCTATATTCTAGCTACTCACCCAATTAAGAAAAGTAGGAACGAATACTGAGTCAATTAAATGAGCAGATTGACCTTTCTGGGAACCTATTTAACAAGAACTTTTACATCAAAACCTACAGATATTAATCTGGCAGAGAATTTCTTTGGTTCTGATAAAAATGACAGCCTGTTACACATCTATGCTGGAAACACACACTGCTTCATCAAAATACTGTTGCAGTCGATCAACAAAATCTGTCAGTCCTCTGTGGAAAAAAGGGCTAAGATATTTACAAAAATATCTTTATAATCCACAATTATCTCTTTGGAATGCAAGGTAACTGTTATTTTATTTGAAGGTTTACATTATTTGAGGGAGACAGCAGTTCAAAAGTGTTAAACCACTTTACCACCACCCTGTGGTAAAGAAAGCAGCCAGTGCTTAAGAAAAAAATTTAAAAATCTGTAGAAGATTAGTATTTGTATTGCATGAAAAACATTAGGCAATATTTTATCAGTATCACAGAAACTACTTATTGATTAACAGTGTTCTGGGTAAGTAAGCACACCTGAAAATTTTGTGTCTCAGTGTTAAATGCACATGCAACTTTAAAATATGGTTTTAGTTTAGACCCCTGCCTCCATATTACTACCATTTAAACCAAAAACCTAATTAGTAATTCTAGTTTATTTATAGATGTGTTAATTGGATTCAGTCTCAAAATACAAGTGATTTATCATTGAGTATAAAGCATTGGAAGGGCAAATAATCATTTAAACAGCTATGTCTATTTTTACCCCATTTATTTTGTAACTTGGTTTGCCTTTGATGAGCATCCTGAATAAACAGTAGGTGGGTGAGAAATTTAATTTCCTAAAATTCTGTCTTTTCTCATGGAGGTACTAAGAGGTCAATATTTTCCAGAGGCAAAGTGGATCTGTCATAGATAAGTATGTACTGTTGTATGGAGGATGTTAAATGTAATTCCAAAGTGGCAGTGTAAATATTTAATATAAATACAATCATTAATCTAAACTTCAGAAAAGTCAGGCAGGAAAGATGAAGTCTCGAATAGGCTGTTACTTTGAATCACTTGAGAAAATAAAGCAAAAGTGAAAATGAATCAGTAAAATATATCAGTGAAACTAAATATGCCCATTAATGTATAAATGTTGTTTTGGAAACAAGATCTGAATCTATGCTTTAAATGATAGGTAAACCCAACCTTCATATAGGAAGGGGAAATGCTCTGTAATGAAGTGTTCGTTTAATAAATTTCATTAGTTATTAAATCAAGTTTTGTGCTTTCAAAGTATTTCCTATTAGTGTGTTCCACATACTTGTACAGTACAAGCATAGGACTACTGCAGAAGGAAGAGAGCAGATCTGGAAAAGAAGTAAGATGAAGGAGGTGTTTGCTATATAAGGCTTGCAAATGTCAGTAATTTTGCTTCCAACACGTCTTTGCAATATGTCCTCCTGCATTTCTATGTTGTTATTTGGAAATCTCTTAAAATCACAGTACAAGCAAAAAGCTTTAGCTACGTTTAGTTCAGCTTGCTTTATTGAATCGGAGTATTCACTTCAGCAACCAAACACACCATAAAACATGGCTGGAGAATAAAACCTGCATCATTCCTGCATCCATTTTAGCAAAGGATGGAAATTAAGCTGTTCAGAACTGCTGAAAGGCAAGAATCAAAATATTGCTTGACTACCTCTTGAGGATGAATGATTGATTACATTAAGTTACATATTGTGATTTAAAGTGGAGATTGGTTCTTTCCCTTCATATGAAAGTTTTTGGTTTGGGTTCGGGAAGTTTCGTGCTGGCATGTCTCTGATTTTTCCTACTTTGGTAATCCTGGATTGATTTCTGTCTTCCAGCTACGAGGAACCAGGTGGGACTCCTGTCAGCATTTGCCCGTTTTACCATAAGCTGGTAGAGGAAGATGATAGATTAAATATCGACAGTCCTTTCCTTTCTTTAGTGCTGTTTCCAAGCATAGGCTGCCATTCACAGTGTACATGCATGTGCCATTCACCTCTCTGATTTGGGAACCTGGTGTTCTGGAGTTGAGGGGAAGCAGTCATTTTGCCAGCCTTTTCCTTATACTGATGTATCTCAACAGGAGTTGCTAGAATTAACTCTGCAGCTGCTTTGGGACTTATGCCCAGATGGGAAAATGTGCAGAAATGGTGTCCAGGACAAGTGGGGCTGGGTAAAAAGAAGTAGAGAACAGTGTCCTCCTTAGAGGTAACAGAGTGAGAAATTACACCATCCATTTTTCTTTTAGAGAGGTAAACTACATACTCATGATCAAACCAATCCAAGATCTCAATCAGCAGATTTTAGTGATATCCTAGAGAGTGGAGTTCTGTAGGTACTCTAAGGTATTAGGCAAGCAAGAAGCAAGATGTTCCTTTATTTTACCCTGCTACACTCTGTTTCTGTAAACTTTGCTTGCTTCTTCACTAGATGATAAACCCTGCTACAGAGAAGAACAGCGTAGTTTCTGTTGGTTCTGAATTTGGCATAGCCTTAAGCCAAAGCTATTTGCCATAATACATTGTTAAAAAGTATACCTTTTGAGCTGTTAATTTTAATTAATATATTTTGTTTGAGACTGTCAGTGTTTGGAATAAATGCTTTGAGAATTTCTGGCTTTTGCCTGTTACCTTTTGAAGAATGTTTAAAAAATGTAAGTTGCAGTAGCAACCTGTTGGTATGTACCTCCCCTTTTGCTTATGCGCTTCAGAGTGGTATACTGTAATAGACATATTTCATAATACCATGCAAATATTCAGAAAAGTAAAGTATTTAAAATTAAATAATTAAAATTTAATCTGAAAGTAATATTCCTTTTAAGTCATTGGCATAGCTTTTTGAAAGAAGTGGAGTGTGTTTCAGCAGCTAAAACCAGCAACCTACCCTAAGCCAATTATTTTATCTGCCAATTTATCAGGTCATGTTGCATTCAACATTTGTTTAGCACTTTGATGACCAATGCCCTATGAAGTTTAAACTAATTGTCCTGTTCTTCAGAAATCCACACAACTTCGCATTACTGTGCTGTACCTGCAATCTGATTCTGTGTTGTGCTTGCTTTTGTCTGCTGTGGTCTTTCAGTGAAGCAAGCGGCATCATCTCAGAAGAGAGGAAGAAAATGCCCATATGTCTGTGCATAGAGCACTTTCCTATTTTCTGATATGATACCAGGCTTTTGGATAACACTGTTCTTCATTCTTTAGTTGGCCATCCACACACTGAGTTATTTTTATTCCTGTGGACTGTAGCACCCTTATCAATTAAATGGAGATCGTTCTACTTTTTTTTTAATTTAAATAAAGCATGTTGAGGTCTGTCAACTGAAATAAGAGCTATTTGCAATAGTGAATAGCAATGAAAATGCAATAGCAATGACTAGTCCGTCCTTCCTTCCTTCCTTCCTTCCTTCCTTCCTTCCTTCCTTCCAGATTTCTCAGTATGTTAAATTATTTATAATTATCTTGTAGTATATGGTCTATCTGAGTCTTTGTCTTGCCTTTGAGCACCTTGATAAATCTTGAAAGGAGTAATTTAAACTCTTTACAGCTGCTGAAATTGTAATAAGATTACTTGGTCTGATAATATACTTCTCTCTCCCATTAGAGTATGTATTTCAGGTAAATTTAATTGCCTCTTTAAGCTATGTGCATCTTGAGAAATTACCTTAAAATAATTCTGATTTCTTTTGCACTGCCGTAAGTCAAAGGATTTTGCACTGCCGTAAGTGAAAGGATTTTTTTTAAAACCTTAAGCATAGTGTGTGGCAACACAAATTACAAGTTTTGGTAGCTTTTTTTTGATGTAGGTCATTTTGAACCTCATGGGCTGATTCTGATGGCAGAAGACTGTGGTTAGAGCTGGATTTTTTGTTGCTGTTTAAGTTGAAAACATGAAAAAGATGTTGAATGCAAAAACTATTTTCAGTGAAGTAATAATGGCAAAATAGAAAAGCAGTAAACCATAATTTTTTCCTGCACCACTTTCCTACCTTCCTATATGGGTGCAGTGAGGACTTGCCAGCCTTCCAGCGTGCTGTGGGCTGCGCAGTGCTGAACAGTTTTTCTCTCCCTTGTTGGTAACGGCATGGTGTATGGTGTATGTTTTATTGAGGACAGCTGGTTGTCTCAGCCAACAAAGAATGAAAAAGCCTCTCAAATGAATCCAGTCAGAATAAATGCCTGTTAAGTTCATGCCATGTGAAGTTCATGGAGTCTCCGTCCTTGGAGATACTCAAGACCTGACTGGACATGGTCCCAGGCAACCTGCTGTAGCTGACCGTGCTTGAGTGGGGTGGGGTTGGACTAGGGACCTTGAGCGGTCCTTCTGAAGCTCAATGATGCCGTGATTCTATAAAATTCAATTCAGCAAAAAAAAGAATCCAAATCAGGGCATGTCTGTATGTGTTAGATGTCATAGGTGTCTGTCCTCTTAAATAAGGAATTCCTCTTGAAATTGTCAAAATAATTTCCTGGATTTTTATTTTGACTCAGTTTGAGTTTTTATATCTTCAGGATAACAATATTTAAGATGTTACAGTTCTGTGTAGATGTTTTGACATCCTCATAATTGTAATGCTTCAGTATCATGTATAATGAATGCTTTGCTTCTTGGGAACTTCCATTAGTATCTCTTACAACCATGTTAAATAAGTATTATACTTTGAATTCACATAATGCATAATCATTTTACTCAACCAGTTTCACACTCAGCTAGAGGTTCGTAAACTACTTCACTGTTGACTGGATGTGGCAGTGGCAACAGTGGCAAAAATGACAGACACCACCATTAGCCGCCATGTTGACAGCAAGTAATACTGTTGGCATGGGTGATGATCATCTCTGTGTTGGGCTGCTTGCCAGTCTGAAGTCATTAATGGTACTTGTACTCAGAATGGCTACTCTAATGGCCTTTTCTTAGGGTCTGCATTATGGTAAGTCCTATTGCTGTAATTCCAGGCCTCCTACCAGACCTCCTGACGGGCAGAACTTGGAACATAGTGCAAAGATCAGTTTTGGCTTCAAATGTTAGTTTCTTTTTAAGATAAATGCTTTAATAATGCAAACCATTTTTGCTTTCATTGTTACTGTCATAGTTTTTATTAGATGAACCAAGCATATTTTAGGGGGACCTTAACTGCCCTTAGGAGCTTTCATCTTTTTGAAGCTAGAGCGAATAAAGCACTTACCTCTTCTGAAACTGCATGTATAGATAGATCTCTCTGCTTCTAGTATAACAGGACAGGCAATGCAAAGAAAACTCAGCGTCTGAGAACCCTTAACTCTACAGGTGGTTTGGGTGAGATTCTTCTCATCTACATTTCCTTGCCATCTGAACATTTTTCTAGTCAGTGCTGTCAAAAGGGACTTTCAGAGGGCAGCTATACTGAGAAAAACATCTGTAATAAATTGAATGGCAATCCTTTGTATCTTCTTTTTTTCACCATTAACTGTTGAGAGACTATAGGTGACTAGTTCCTTGATTTTAGAAAACAAAATTTCAGAACTTAATCACGATTTCTCCCCCAAACCATAGGGCTTTAAGAGACTTACTCCTGCATATTAGCATTTGTAGCTCCTGTACTTATGCAGCTTCTACACTTGCTTCTGTATCTCTCATCTCAAGAGCTATTGAAAAGATCATTAGAAGTAGGGAACTTCCATGAGTTGACTCAATTCAGTCAGAGTTGGGTCTCATTGACTCAACTCAGAGTTGAATCTTTGGGTGTAGGTATCCTACTTCTTTCTTCAAGCTGAACAAAGTAGGCGATAGCAGAAACTTCTCAGAAGCTAAATTAATGTTTTACTAGAGCATACTCAGATAATCCAAAACAAGATAGCTGTTTAACTAGGGGGAGCTCTGGTTTGCTAGATGAATCTCATTATTTGAGCTGCTTGAAAAGGAGGTATTGGACCAACTTCAGGGTTTTCCCGAGCCGCCAAACTCCATACAGTTTCCTGTGGTCTCCAGAGCAGTGCTCCTCCTTCTAGTCCATCAGTGTTTTGCCTTGAAAGTCGCCCCGGCAGCTTTTCAGATTTAGGTTTCTTCAGTGCCCTTCCCAGGAGCTGCAGGTGCCGAGGAGCTCTGAGGAGCAAAGCGGTCTCTCCTCCGGCCCCAGGGGAGCAGTCAGGGAACTGCAATGGGATGGTCTTCCTCCTGTTCTTCACTTGCATCATTTCTGGGTTAAACATATATAAGGTAGGTACGCAGTAAACTGAAAACAAACTAAAGAATTCTACCATCTGTTATGAGCCATCGAAACAGAAGTAGGATAAAATAAGAATTCATAATAGCTTTAAAAATATAGTGCAGTTTGGAGAGAAAGCAGGTGAATGTTTATGTAACATAGCTTGCCGTGGAAAAACTTAAGTTGTACATTTTTGACATGTTAATGATTTTAAAGCTTCTTAAATATAATTGGTGAAATTTATCCAGATACCACTTGAAAGAGTCACTGCAATCATAGAGCTAGGTAAGGCTCTGTAGGTGCCTTCCTTCCTGAATAGATGGATAAATACAGCTTACATAATTTGCAGCATATAGTTATTGCTGCCCTCTTTTCTTTCACAAATTAGTGGTTTTAATTAATCTTTTTGTTTACGGTCGAGTTGCTTGTCTTTTGGCTGACTTCACCCCCTGTAGGAGCCACTCTGTCCAGTGGTGCAGAAAACCATGTCTATGATAAGAAGCTTGATGAATCACAAACAGGCATAATTTATACAGGGAATTGTTCTTGTATTATACAGGATATGCAAATGAAATGGCCGCGGGACAAGGATTTTTGTAACGGGGCTTAGTACAGTCACCTCTGAGATGAGGATCAAGCATGTGAGCTACAGTGCTGGTGGAATATACCTCCTCAGTTTTTGGTCAAGTGTTTACTTAGGATAGGCTTGGTTATCTTTTAGAAGGTTTCAGAGAGACTAAGGGTATTTATGAGCAGTGTAGTAATCAAAGTGCTGGCTATTCAACAAACTCTTGTACATGCCTTTTTTTTTTTAACAGGACAGTGATTTTTGGTTTTCTTTGCATTTTTTTTTTGGTGTGGAAAGGCGTATTACAGAATCCTAAAGTTCTTTGAATTGCTTCTGAGCAAAACACAAATTTTAGCAAAGAACAACTTCTAGAAGGTTTCCTTAGCTAAAGTATTCAGATAAATAGTGTAGATCCAGAGAGAATGACAAAAACCATCTGTTCTTCAGGAGTGAAAGCTGATCTTGCAACACAGGAGTTTTCTGTGGGCTTTGCCTTTCAAGTGTCAGATTTTTCTGGAGTTCAGGCCACGGTTTCACAGTAGGCAAGAACAGGATGAGGAGAATTCTTGATCTTAAGGCATTGCATTAATACAAATTATTGTGGAAATTGGTTCCTTTGTATTACAGCATAATTTCAAAATCAGTAGCTTATGGAATGTACTTCCTAAATAATGTCTGTCTAGTTGAATAGATTTAATTGTGCTTCACTGAGGAGGATGTAACGCCCTTTGAGGACTTCTTTCTTATCGATAACATTTGTATTTAGAAATATATATATGTGCAAAAAATTTAAATATTCCAAACTGCTAACCTAAAATTAAGAATATGAATGTGGAAGAAATTATTCATACAGTACATCAGATGGGCTATTTATTTCATTATGATAATGAAGCACGTCTTTTTAATGAATTAAAAACTATTTTGAGAAAAACAAGTGGTGCTAAAGTTGAGACTGAGTCAAGAGGCATCATACTTGCAAATGAGGGAAGTGGTGATAAGTAACACAATGTGCTGTTGGTAAGAATTGTTGACCCAATCTGCTCTGTGCTGTTCAAATCATCCATTAGATCTTCAAGCAATGGCATGTGTCTCTTATAAAGCATAAACTATTTCTTGCTTTTTAACTGTCCAGTAATAAACAATTAAGACTTTCATTGACAGCAAAGTGATTTTAAAAAAAGCCCAGACTTACGCACTTTCTCATGTTTTCATTCCAAATCGAAGGAATTTCTTTCTTGTCCTGGATGGAGATGGTTTGTACTGCACAGGCTTGTCCTGAACGGAGGTGGTTACAGACGTGCCAAAGCTGTCCTTCAGTTCTACCAATTTCAGCAGTCGACTGGAAGGACAAACTCAAAGTTTATGCACGCAGGGACACGTGGCAGGAGTATAGTGTTTTAGCTGTGCGTAGCCCTCCTTTTTTTTTTTTGTTGTACATGAGAGTACTTCCTGCTGCAGTGTAGAGCATAGTTCAGTCTTCTGAGCTGTTTTATAAAGAAAATGCCAGTCTATTATGCAGTTGCATTGCAAAGTGCAGTGTGGAAAACCGAGTGTCAGTGTTAATAAGGGTTGCCTGTCAGCCTTGGCAGTCCTGTACTGTCAATTGTCTGGTAAACAGGCACTCAATGTGAATGATATTTAGATTATTTTTTGATAAGTTATTCAGCAAAGCTAATGAGCAGTTAACCTTATGGTATTTTTCATAAGTCTCTCCCAAGTAGTTACTGTTGCATGTGTTCAGTGCTGTCTTTTAGTGCACTGGAATGAATTTTATACTGTGACGCACATTTAGCCACATCTGTAGTTGCTGCATGTGATTTTAATGTGTATGTATTCTCCATGAATTCTTCAGAATTGGAGGTGGATGGTAAATTATTAGGTCCTTTCTGGATGCTTCCAATTCTCCTTAACCAACAAAGATCCTGTCAGTAATTGTAGTGTTGAAATGACTTAAAAACAAAATAAAAAGTTCCAAAGAAACATATTCCTCAGAACTGGACGTACATAAGTCCATGTGACCTGATGGGATGCACTTACAAGTGCTGAGGGAGCTGGCTGATGCCATTGCAGGACTGCTCTCAATTATCTTTGAAAGTTCTTGGTGGTTGGGAGAGGCTCCTGAAGACTGGAAGAAAGCAAATGCCACACCTATCTGAGAATGGCAAGAAGGAAGATCCAGGGAACTACAGGCCAGTCAGCTTCACTTCCAACCCTGACAGGTTATAGAGCAATTAATCTCGGAAACAATTTTCAAACAAATGAAGCACAAGAAAGTGATCACGCGTAGTTACCATGTATTTACGAATGCTTAACCAACCTCATAGCTTTCTATGATGGGGTGACTAGGTTGGTGGATAAGGGGAGAGCAGTGGGTATTGTTTACCTTGATTTCAGGAAGGCTTTTGACACTGTCCCCCATAACTTCCTCATAGACGAGCTGCGAAGGTGTGGGTTAGGTAAGTGGACAGTGAGGTGGATTAAAAACAGGCAGAATGATGGGGCCCAGAGGGTGGTGTTCAATGGCACAAAGTCCAGTTGGAGGCAAGTTACTAGTGGTGTTCCCAAGGGGTCAGTACTGGGTCAAGTGCTGTTTAACCTCTTCATTAATGAGCTGGACTGTGGGACAGAGTGAACCCTCAGCACGTTCACAGATGACACAAAACTGGGAGGAATGGCTGATACAAGAGATGGATCCATTCAGAAGGACTTGGACAGGCTGGAGAACTGGGCATATAGGAATCTCATGAAGTTCAACAAAGGCATATGCAAAGTCCTGCATCTGGGGAGGAGTAACTACAGGCACCAGTAAAGGCTAGGCACCAAGCATCTAGAAGGCAGCTTTGCAGTAGAGGACCTGGTGATCCTGGTGGACAGTGAGTTGGACATGAGGTAGCAATGCACTCTGAAGGCAAAGAAGGCCAACAGCATCCTGGAGCATTAGGATGAAGCATCAGGAGAAGTGTTACCAGTAGGTTGAGGGAGGCAATCCTTCCCATCTCCTCAGCACTGGTGAGGCCACATCTGGAGTGCTGTGTCTAGTTTCTGGGCTCCCTGGTACGAGAGGCATACGGACCCACTAGAGAGTGTCCAGCGAAAGACTGTAAAGATCATGAAGGGACTGGGGCATCTGTAACGAAAAAAGGCTGAGAGAGCGTGGACTGTTCAGTTTGGAGAAGTGAAGGCTCAGAGGGGATCTTATCAATATGTATAAATACCTGATAACGAGGATTGAAGATGATGGAACCAGACTCTTCTCAGTGGTGCCCAGTGACAGGACAGGAGGCAAAGGGCACAAATTAAAAACAATGAAACTCCATCTGAACACAAGAAAACACTTCTTTACTGTGAGGGTGGTCAAACGCTGAAACAGGTTGCCCAGGGAGGTTGTGGAGGTTTCATCCCTGGAAATACTCAAAACCTGAGTGAACACGGTCCTGGGAAACCTTCTCTAACTGACCTTGCTTTAGCAGCAAGGTTGAACAACATGATCTCAAGATGTCCCTACCAACCTAAATGATTCTGCACGTGAACCAGACTTATGACACATACTATTGAAGCCATATGTTAAAGAGATAGAGAAGTAACAGAGAATGAAAAGGAATTAGTGGAGATTTTACCTCCACAAGCATTTAAAATTTCCCATTTGGTATAACAGAAGCTTTGAAGCAACTTACTTTCCTCCCATGCACTCCTGAATTCTTTTACCTGTTCTTGCTTGTATTTTCTCTGTCCTGGGGTTTCTTGCAACTGCTGGTGCAGCCACCCTTTCTCTGGACCTAAATGTCAACTTTTCTTTGGTAGGCAATTTCTTCTCTTCTTACGAAATCAGACTTGGTTAGCTTTTGGGCTTTGACTGGAGTTTCTAGATCTTACTTATTTTTCTAACGTGCTTTTTGATTCTAAACAGCTAAACAAAGTTACTCGTATAAACTGGAAGGGCCAGTTGTGATTCTCTCCTGCCCTTCTTGCTCAATGCTTTTTGCCTTCCTAGTCTTGACTCTTCCCACTCCACGATGGGAGGCCTGGCAGGCTTGAAGGAAGGTATCTTTGGTGTGATGGAGGGAAGAGCGAAGAAAGTGAGACTGGGACACAGTGACTTGAAAGACAAATGGGCTTAGAAGAAGGGGAAATGAAAATAGCGGAATTTATAAGCGGAATACGCAAGAGGGAGACAGGTACGTTAGACTAGTCAGTAGGCTTAGGGGAGATGTAGCAAGGTAGAGCTGTGGGTTGTTTGTATTTGCGTAACATGAGTGTATGCAATTTTATGCAAGTTTTCTCTCAGACTTTGCAATGCTTTTATAAGAGTAGGTGTATCCTGCAGCCCTACTAAGATTAGGCAGGGAATCTTCAGAAGATCATGATTTTAAAAAACAGAGGTGGGAAGGAAAATGGAAAAATTAAATAGAAGTGGAAAAGTGTAGCATAAGAAGTGATAGGGAAGAAATAGCACAACTGAAAATCAAAGGGATAATTAATGGAGGAAGAAGATGGCAGTAATTGTATCAAATGTGGGAAAGAACTAGAAACATGCATCTGCCGTCTCTGTCTTTGAGGGAATCATGTTGAAAACTGCTCAACTATGTGCCAGTTATGTGGTTGCTGTTCCTCACTGGAGACACATTCTGGAAAAAATTTGCCTCTCCAGATGTTTTAGAAAGTGTTATGGAAGGCTGTTATGTTTTGAAAAAAGAATTAAAAAAATAGCAGTAAAGTTTCTGGATTTGTCTCAGTAGACAAAGATTAGTCAGCTTTGAATATGTGATCTAGGTATACTTAATACCTGCAAAAATAGTACAGTCATTCACAAGAAGTTCTGTTTTAGACATTTATTTGCACTACAGTGTTCCCTTCCACTTGAGCACTGGAACAAGTTGATTTTCCCTGGGGAGAGGCTGTCCTAATGAGGTGAGAAAATTGGTCTTTTATATATTAAAAAAAAAAAGTCTGTCAGCCTGTCTCTTTTAACAGTTTTCTGTTTGCAACAATCTCAATAGCAAGAAGCTGGTGTTTAACCCTTTAATACATGAAGCTACCTGGATTAAAGAGTAATGTTGCTTTTCCCAGAGAAACTGCATTTAAGTTCAGTGCACTTTTCTTTAAAAATACTCTTAATAATTGATCATGCGTATGCTGATCCATGTGAAAAACTGTGTATTGATGTTAACTTCAAATGAAATGTTTCCTTTTATTTTTCTTGCTTCTGGATGTGGCAAATTGCCAAACTCTGTTATCATGAGTGTACTGATGTCATGAATATTTTTCTAGGTGCCACAGGGTTTTGTTAGTGAGCTGATGTAGATCTTTGTTAACAGGGAAACATTTAAAACCTTTAGGAGAGTTTAGTCTCTTAAAACAACCTTTTAAGTCTGGTGAGATCTAGTGCCACTGTTGGCATCCACTGGTATTTTCTCGTCACCAGTTTATCTCATCATCATGTTTTTTCTCATCATCAATATAGTTGATGCACTGTGTGACATATAGTAGGGCGCTAAATTCCTCTGTGCAGAGTTGAGAAAAGTGAAAAATGAATGCTGGTATTACTGCTGAAAATATTTTGATGCCTTCAGAGGGAAGATGCTTGAGAAAAGCAGAACATAAGTGGTGTAATATTTATTTCCACTAGCATAATTTTTATTTTTGGAAGCACTGCAGGTCTCATAGAACTCATTTTAAAGGGGAAAAATACATAAATTAATTCCCCACTTCTTGCCACTGCTTCTCTGTCATTTTTTCATCTCTTCCCATCCGGCTTTGAAAATTAGACTTCTAAGAAGTCTTTCTAAAAGTGGCCACTGTGGGACATGTTCATTATATCTGCTCTTCTTGCTCATTGAGCCTTAAGTTAGGTGATTGAAGTTGGGACAGCAGTTGCAAGCAATTGAATTGATGACTTGGAAGAAAAGCTAGCAGGTGACTTCAGCAGGGTGTCCTTTTTACTATGTCGTTCCTTGATTGCCAAGAAAACAGTGCATCACGTTTCTGCAGATAGTTAATCCAGGTAGTAACACGATCCCTATCTCTAGCCCATCAACAAGTAATAAATCTAGAGCTGCAAGTGGATGGGTTGTGGAAGTGGGCGGATGATGCTGTGCTCCTCAGAAATTTGGTTTACAAGCTAGGAAGGTGATGCGGCAGGTGATGTTGGTAATTTGACTGTGTCTATGGTATTGACTATTCAGTCTTCAGAAAATTACCAATTGTTAGTACTTGGAAAATAAAATCCAAAAGAAGCTGTTGTCTTCCAGCCTGCCTTTTGACCTCTCATCTCACATGAAGAATTCTGGATAGAATTAATAGTGTAGATGTTTGGTGTTTGAAAGCAGGAGATGTATGCTGCGAATTGAAATACCTTAAAGTAGTTTCGTCAAAATAAGGTGTTCACACAAAGGAAATTTTTATTTCTTTTCAGACAAAAGAGGAGTTACTTGTGTTTTATAAATAGTAAAAACATTCTGTTTGCCAGAAACAGTCTTATGTAAGTAGGGATAGCTGTTCTGTGTATAGAATCAGATGTATTTTTGTCCTTTAAGTTTTACTTTTCTTAGTAAAAGTGACTTCACGTCCTTCCGGTACAGTTTGTGTAGTGTTACAACATAAAACTCTAGGCATCTCCATTTATGTAGTTTTGCTCTAGGTGTACTTTTGTAGATCCAATTCTGTTTACACACGCAATGAAATTAAGAAGCAATGGATGTATACAAGTAGCATCAGTGCTGTGATGAAGTGCTCTTAAAATAAGTAGAAGTGTCTGGAGATATAAAATATGCAGAGGGTTGAATTAATGACTGAGAAAGGCGGTTTGATGTTTTGAAAGTTTCTTTTTTATCAATTATGGATTAATATAAAGCTGTTTGATTAGCCGGCGGCAGCAGGTGTTGTCTCCGCAACGGTAAAGGGGAAGAGTGGGTGCGAGGCAGCTGCGAGCCGGCGGTACGACCTA
The DNA here is from genome assembly GCA_013401275.1 of Pandion haliaetus. Taxonomy (NCBI): domain Eukaryota; kingdom Metazoa; phylum Chordata; class Aves; order Accipitriformes; family Pandionidae; genus Pandion; species Pandion haliaetus. The sequence goes on along the minus strand of VYZV01022075.1, from coordinate 119,157 downwards.
CGGGCAGTGGGGCTGGGGCACGGATCCTGCATCTCCTCGGGGCAGATGGTCAGTCAGAGGCGTGAGGAGGACATCTCCTCCCGTGCTGCAGCCAGGGGAGCTCTCCTGGGAGCGGGCAGCCCTGACGTGGCCGGTACTGGGATTTCTCCGGGCTGACTGCAAGGAGGGGTTTTCCCGCTAGCCTAAAGCTAGTGATGCTGCTGACTTCTCCTTCGTGGTGACTTCCGAAATGCGCAGTGCGCGTAGAGATAGAATTGTGCGTTGTGATTTAAAAAGTAGCTTCTATCAGGCAATTTTTTTTAAAACAGATTTTGGAGGAAGTAAAAGTCATTAACTGTTAAAAATGATCTGTAAGGTAAGACGTGCTGACATTCAGTTTGGAAGGCTTTTTAAGGATCCTTTCTGCAACTTCATGTGAAACCTTATCTTTCCCCAAGTTCATTGTATAATACTTCCTTAGCCGAAAGAAAGTTTCCATGTGTTTCTCTGCATGTGTGTATATATAGCTAGTTAATGGGCTGTATAAATAAGGATTGTGCTTCTTGTCTAAATGATCCATCTTGCTGATACTGCTGTGGAGTGTATCTGTTGTCATCAGAGCTGAGCTCTGGAGGCTGGGTGCGCATTTTGCTGAAATCTCAGCTGCTTCTTTTTTCTTTTTTTAATTTTTTCTCCTTGTGGCAGAACTCAAATTACATGGTTTCAGTCAAAAAATCACAATATCAGTGTTAATGTGGCTTCCTCTCACATGAATCTGAAAATGGTTTCCCTTTTCTTTGGTTTCTGTGTTTCAGACCAGTCCCAGAGATTGGTCTAAATATAAGACTAAGGATCACAGAGCTCTGCATTAGGAGTGTCACTTAAAGCACCTCTAAAGTTCTGATCTTTCCAGGACGTATATGTAAAATTAAAGTGTGAATTTTCTGGATAAAGTTTTTAAACCTAAAGAGGGATTGTTTCTTTAGTTTTAATTTCCTCCACGGGAGCTGTCGTTTTATTGATGCTATTTAGCAGAGGGCCCAGTTTACAGCAGAGTGCTGAGAAGTAGTTTGTTAGAGAACATTGGAAATCAGAACATTTCCAAGTTGTGAAACATCCTGCTAAGTTTATTTTCTAATTAAATGTTTAAAGGATTCTGTATTAACCAAAATAGGTATAAAGTTTCCATCACAGGACTTCAGTCTTTCAGCTTTTTAATAAGACTACGCACATGCCAGTGTACAGAGACTTAGAAGGATGGTTTTGATCAACCACCACTTCAAATTAGTGGGTTTTTCGCATTGGCTTTTATATGACATTATAGCATCAGTGAATAATCTGAAGAAATATCTTCAGAGTATGTCTGATACCTACTCCTTTTATTTGGGTAGCAGCTACTCAGCCTAGTGAAGAAGCACAGGATTTAAGGCTTACCTTTCTTATCTCTAACACGTATCATAGCATTTCTGATTTAGTTTGGTTTTTTTCACTACTGCTGTCCCACAGACAATGCAGGCACTGCCCAGATGCTTTTCCAGCCTTTTTCACTGTGGGGTTGAGAAAACTTTTAAAATTTATATTGAAAATTAGGCAGATTAAAAACATTGAAATGTGTTTAGTATTCTGTAGTGGATATGTATTGTCCTGCTGACCTTAGGCTAGCCTCTTCTGTTTAATGATGGCATATAATTATCCTTCAAAACTGTGGTCTTGGTGTCAAGGATCAAGTACATAAAATTCAGGACAGAACTGGTCTCCTCAACATGTTAGAGGAAAATGGTGAAAATGGGACGTGCTGTAAAGAGTGGCTACAGGTGGGTATTTGCAAGCCCTTCCTAAAAGTGAGGGAAGATAGAGTCGGACCTTGAGGTTTTTACAGCAGTACTGGTCACTTCTTTCATGGTTCAGCCCATTTTCTCTCTGCTTTCTCTTTCCAACCCCCCATTCTTAATCAAATCAGATGTTTTTGGCAGTCCCAACTTAAAAAATTTTGGCTCTTTGATACATACCAGCCTGACATTTCTTTTTAGTTGAACATCTGCATCTGCCAGATGTCCAAGGGTACTCAGTTTGTGACTTCCCAGAACAACTCAGGGGAAGATGCTTTCCTTGAAATTTTTGCACGCGGTAGTAAAGAGGAAATGTCACTGTAAAGATGCCCCTTAAGTGTGTCTCAGCAACTGATTATGAGTCAACCAAGTCCTAGTGCAGGAGGAACTGTTGCAGTGACCCAAATGCCAACTCTGCTGGTGTGGTGACGGTGCCTGGCACTCGGGCAAGGAGGTTTGAAAGAAATAGCAGAAGAACTGTCCGTCTGGCCCCATTTCTCCAGGACTTCTGTCCATAAGGCAGCTTCAGGGTTTCTGCCTTTTCCTTTTCATTTCTTCCTCCTCAGAACTCTCAGGAAGTGGGATCACAAGACAATAAAGAATTCGTTCCACTTAGTTGTTAGGGCAGTTATGAATCCGAGTTTTAACCTAAATAAAAGTAATGTGATTATCAAATAATGTATATAATTATATAGTTGATTGGAATTTTAAAAATCAGGTAGTATGATTTAATTTTTTGCTAAGTATTTTGACAATAGTGAATAAGGGAAAAAAAGTTGCCTTGTATAATAATCACAGTCATGTTACCTGAGCTGTGTTTTGGTTCATTTATGTAAAAACATGAAAAAAGAAAAGTAAGTGGGAAACTTGGCACAAAAAAAGAATGTTGTATGTTTCTTGGTTATTCATTTTTTAAGATTTAGTCTGTAGTTCTGATTCAGGAGGGAGATGTGGGGAAAAATGGGATGCAAGGAGATGACAAATTTTAGTGGTATCTTCAGGACATAGACTTTGGGGAGTAATCTCATGATTATTCCCTGAGCTTTTTGGCAATTTTTGATTTCTTAAAATTGATGTTATAGGGTGTATAATGCTTTTAGTCTAGTAAAAATATTTGGCAGTTTGGGAAAGAGAGAGCTCTCTTCAAGTATTGTGTTTCTTTGGCTCATTTCCTAGCTGCTAAATGCTTCCTCTCATGGTACAATCTTTCAAAGATCAGCAAAGGAAGTACTAATAACCCATGAGACTGTTGCTGCCAGTCTAATGTAATTCTCTTTGTAGTGAAGGTAGAGCAGAAGCAGAAAACTGCAGCAGGTTCCCCATGGGATGGAGAGAATGCCTATATCCTAGCTGCAGTAAAATGGAAAAAAATTATGGCAGAGAATGGAATTAACTGATTATCTGACAAAAGTACCGTATCCTTCTGAAATTCCATTATGTGAAAGTACACAGGAACTTGATCACGGTGCAGAGACCAGGCATGGAGCATTTTCCCTGAGTATGCAAAAGATGTTCACTGCAAGTGGCTAACTAAGCCAGAAAGTGCATGTATGGCTGAAGAGCATTCTGCACACCCAGACATGGATTAACTAGACCTGAGCCACTGGAAGATGACTTTCTGCTATGTGGTAATAGAAAATGTCTTTAAAGCCAGCTTAACCAACTTCATGGGTAGCTTTCGCATTGGGGAAAACTCGTTTGACAACAAATGTCATTTATCAAACTGAAAGGCATCTTGTTTAGATGAGGGGAAGAATCCTCTTCCTAGCTCCAGGTAGGCTTTTCAAATACTATCAGTAGATCAAATGTTAATCTACATGATAGTTTTATCAATAGGATTTTAAAGACTCAAATAGCATGTGAAAATGTCAGTTGGTGGACCCCAGGTCAGATACAATCTGTGCAACGTATGGTCTTGATCTGAAATTTTGTTAGATGTAGAAAATATTTTAGCAAGTATCTGAGGAAATTTTTGCAGTGGTTCCTACAACTCGGTAGAGATGCATCTAAGGTTGTGGAGGAAGCCTGCAGATGTAACAAGACTGCTTTTTATCGTCTTTGGAAGGTCACAACACATGGCAATCAGGAGAAATCCCTGATGACTGGAAAAATACAAATGTTGCACCCATCTTGAAGAGCAACACCTACAGGGTTGTTGGTCTCTGCAGCACCTGGGAAGATTATGGAGCAAATTCTTCTGGAATCCGTTTCTGAGCACATGAAAGGCAAGAAGGTGATTGAGAACAGCTGGCATGGCATTGCCAATGACAAGTCATGCCTGACCAACCTAATTGCCTTCTACAAATGACTCTGTAAACAACAGAAGTGCAGTGAATGTTGCCTGAAACGGACTTCAGCAAGTTCTCCACAAAATTCTTCAGTAGTATTCTGGTAGTCAAATTGGGGATTGATAAGTGCTGGTTGTGTTGCTGCATTCCAGGGTTGGTGATCAGCATCCAAAATGCCATTGGCAACTGGCTGCTAGTGATGTCCCTCAGGAATTGATGGTGGGGGACAATGCTGTTTGATGGGACTTCCCTCATTATTACAGAATTGCCTGGCAATCACTGGGCTCTTGGCTGAGCTTGGCTACCATCACCATACCTGGTCTGCTCTCCACGTTTGGTACTGTGGGACTGATGGGCTTGTCAGTGAGGCTGCTGCCTTTGCCCTCCTGGTTATCATGCTCAATGGCTGGTTCCCCTTGCTGTGCAGAGGTACTCGGGCTTGCAGACAGAAGTGCATCTTCAAAAACCACGCTGCTCTGAGTGGGGTGTTGCACTGGATGAAGTCCGGAGATCCCTTCCAGCCTACATGGTTTTGTTACTCTGTGAAATGTGCCTGTGCTCTAGCTCAGCTTGCTTACAGCACTCACGGAGCTTTAAATCTTATTGACTGCCTTGTGAGCCCTTAGTTGTTGGTATTTGGTTGTTTTTCTTAAAATAGATGTGGAATCTCAGGCAGCCATTTCTTGAGATAAATGTGGTAATGGTGAACTTCATTCTACTTTGCCTCGTCGTGAGATGTAGACAAAGAGAGGGGGCAGGTGGCTGAGTCTCTTCAGCAGATTTCAAGGGAAGAGCTTCAAGAGGACTGCAGAAGGGACAACATCCCGCCCTCCAGAGCTGCAAGGACAAAAGTCTGCAAACTTTGCTAAGCTGGTATCTCTGTCATTCATGACTGCTGCTTGTCTCAGTACAGCTTCGTTTCCATAACACCTCTCTGCTGGCGTGCCAGGGGAACAAGCCAGGTTTGCCGTACATGGTCCTGCACCTTGTGATGTGGCGATGGCTGTGCAGGCCCTGTGTTCAGTCTGACTCTGCGGCTGTCCCGAGGGAGTAACTACGAACAAGGGGAGGCTCAGCGTGTTTCTGTTGGGCCGCTGGCTGTGCTGACGGTGGGAGAGTGTGAGGCAGAGGGTGTGCTGCCTAACCTGCTTCCAGCAGCGTGGACTCCCTTCCAGGAGCTCAGAGAAAAGGTGCCTGCAGCCAAGTAGGTGTTTCCCCTAATGTCGAATCGATTTGTTGTTTGTGCACCGTGCAGCCGGTCCGCTGTTGCTTCTGGAAGCCAGGCGTGCTCAGAGACCCGGGGTGGAAGCGCCTGTGCCACTTTTGCACCCTGTTAGCTCTGCGGCTGTGGGACTAAGGTGGCACGCACGCTCTGCTTTCTCCTCCTGGAGCCACCTCCGCTGGCTTGCGCTGGAAATGAAAGCACATGTGGCAAGGAGAAAATAATCAGACGCCGTTAGCTGTTTTACTGCCATGCCAGGCAGGATAGAATTGTTCTGCATTTTGCTGTTACCTTAACTCTGCTCCTACACAGCACTAATTATAATCCTGATATGATCTAATTAAAAAACACTCGCTATGCTGCCTGATTGATTCTATAGCCATGAAACAGTGAAAGCTGGGCAGTCTTAGCAAACTCCGACACATACTTCGTGAATAGCGGGGGGAGAATGTCTGTCAATAAATGGGGTTGGTAATTATGGATATTGTCAGTAAAATCTCAATATTAAAAAATATGCTTCCCAGATAATTTGTCTGAGAGTAAGTAGATGTTGTGCAAGTGGTGGTCTGTACAGAAAAAGGCAGCTGTAGGTAGTTTTGGGAGAAGGTGACTGTTTGTGCAGCCATTTTTGTATTTGAAACTGTTCCGAGTAAGGAGCCGCTCCATTTGTACTACAATTTCTAATTCCGACTCTGCTGCTAAACCCCAGTGTGATTTTAATGGTTTTTAATCTACATTTGAATATTGCATGCTTATTTGTTTTCACCAGAGATTTGCTATTGATTGAATTCTTAAATGGTGTCCCTGCTGGCAGAATTGCTTCCTACCAGTTAGCATCTGTCTGCTGGATCGGGGGCTCTGGGTTCATATCCTTGCTTTCACTGACACAAATAGGATGGCTTAGCACATCTTTCTTTTTTTGTCTCTCCCTCTTTATTTGTAGTTCTCCACCTCCGTAAATCCTTCTGTCTTTTCTCTTTCTTCTTTTCCTCTCAAATTCTCACATAGTGAAGCTAACAGAGGAGGGTGTGTGGGATGAGGAGTAGAAAAGGAGGGGAGAAAGTGAGAGGGAGAGTGAGGGAGACAAAAGGGAGAATGTGAGAGGTGAGGAGGAGGTGGTAATGAAGGTGGAAAATAGAACAAAGAAGGAGGGGGAGTGAGTGAGTGAAAGGGGAGATTAAATAAGGAGGGCATGAGAGGGGGAGAGGCTATTCTCCTAGACTTTCAACTGGAGATATGGCAGTCATTTTATTCCTGCTCACAGGAGGAATAATTAGAGCAAATCTTGGTCCCGAACCTCTTCTGCCAGGCAGTTAGTTTTCCAAAGCCATGAATGCATCAGCTTTATTTTTTTCTTACCTGTAAATGTATGAATAACCTGTATTTATTAAATGTGTTAAACAAGTCTGCCCACTGGTCAGTGTGGGGAAGTATCTCCAGGGACTTTTACTTTTCCTATTGATGTGTGGGCAATTTTTTGAATATAAAGATCCAGTTCTGGCAAAATGAATCTAAAAGAGTGTTTGCGTACTATGTATCTGCTCTTAGTAGGTGGGTTTTAACTTCTGGAGACTGTCTAAATCATTGCCTGCTGGAAGCAAGCTTTGTGGCAGACACAGAACAGCCAGGAACGTGACTTCCCTCCTCTCATGGAGTCCACCTTTCCCTTCTCTTTGTGAGTGTCTCCCACACTATCCCTCTCTCTGGTATGGGAAAGTTGAAGGAAATCAGTGTTTCTCCCACAGATGGACTAGAGATGATGTGTTCACAGGCTGTCCTTTCTCTGTTTAAGACAGTATCTTTTTGGCCTTTTGGTCAGGAAGGCTTAGCATTGATAACTGTGATTGTGCAAAAGGATAGAGATGGCAGGCAATAACATGGGGAATGGCTCTGCCCATCACTGCTGAACCATCTTCTGAGCATTTTCCATTTCTTTGTTCTGTGTTGTGCAGCAACAGGGACATTCGGCTCATCATTTACTGCTGCTATTCTGTCCATTTGTACAGACCGTTGATTTTGTTTGCTTATAGTCAGGATTTCTTTGAATACGTGCACCAAGCAGTTTTTCACCCCCCAGCCCTCCCAAGCAACTTTACGGTGCTGAGCAGATACAAATTAAAATGGAAAGTGTGCTTTGGTGCTTTGCTTTTCTTTAGTTGCAATGATGTCTGGGGAAATACTGCAATGGAGAATTTCTGTGTTGAGGTAATTCTAGAAATCATGTTCGCATTAGAAATCCCCAAACTGTACTTTATTTAAAAATGTTTTAATGAGCTGCCATATTCAGTGCATTAATCTGTCAAAGAGAAGTGCATGGGAGTACATTTCAAATCCCAGAGTGGAAATGAGGGAACGTGTTAGAGGTGACATACTAAGTTTTCATGGTAGAAGGTATAGGTTTGTTCCCTCATACCTTTCCCAATATTAACTCATGGTGGGAAGCCATTGTGGACTCTATTGTGGTGTAATAAGAACAAAAGAAAATCTTAAATAAGGGAGTAATGGTGATATTCTTTAGCAATCATAAAAGTGTCTGGATTTTGTACTTCTTTGGAAGATACTGCAGCAGAAGAGACTTCTGGACAACCTCTAGTATTGTCCCTTCATGAACAGAAGAACAGAACTGGGAAACTGAGATTTCCTGGTGAGTTGTGCTTGGCTGAAGATTATATTTACCTTTGTGAGGAATCTCTGTGAGAACAATTCTGTTGTTATTGTCACTTGGATTGCTCTAGCATCTAGGAGCTGTAGGCCTGGGGTGGCATCCTCATTGGAACTGTACACAAAGAATGCCACAGAAAAGACATTGTCTGAAAGAGTTTGTAATCTAAACAGACAGACAGTAGGGAAAGAGTGTGAATATCCTGGTTAGCATAATAGATGCTGATCTCAAAATTTACACCATAACCATTTTCAAATAACTTACAGGCATTGTGGTAAAACAAATTGAAGAAAGGATTTGAATAAAATGCATGTCCCTCATTTCACCCATTATGTCTTCAAGCCAATGTAGTCTCATCTTCCTTCCTTTTAATGTTCTTACCGTCTTCCTCAGAGACACCTGCCACAGTGATTTTCTGTCGTGTAGTAAATCTTAAGTTGTCAACTACAGGTTCTCTCAGGGTATGGACTTTGTGAGGGTGATGGTGTCTTCCTGGTTTCTTATGTTCCTTGGTAGTAACTTGTAAGATTGCAATCCTGTGGTGTGTTCACAACTGAACTTCACATGCTAGACACTACACAGTATTGAATAGGCGAAAAAGTCCTCTGTGAGTATTTCCAATGAAGAGGAGCTGGAAAAAGTATCACAGATCTGTTTTGAAGTTACAATTTTAGGCAATAATATTAAGGAGAGCTAAATTAAGGAAGAATATGGTAAAAAGCACTGTTAGAGAATAAGCAAAATCCAAATGTTGCTGTTTTAAAATTTGGTTAATTTTAAGTTCCATATTAAAAGGAGTTAGAGAATGGCAATTTGGGAGAGGCAGACAATTTGCCTGATCCTGTAGGTTTGAATGATTCTGGGCAGTATGAAGATGAGAAATAAAAAGACTGGGGAAACAGCAAGACAGCAAAAAGAGAAAATGAATGCACATGTAAGAAACATGCAGTCAGGAGCAATAGTTAGGGTGTTCAGATTCCTTATTCCAGCTTTTATTAATGTTATGGGTTTGTGTGGCGCAGTTTTCCTCGGTGGCAGGGGGAGGGGGGCTGCAGAGGCGGCCCCTTTAAGAAGTTGCTGGAAGAATTCGCTGCCCCAAAATGTCGGACCCGCGCGCCAAAATGTCGGACCCG
>VYZV01022075.1:97697-109849 GCA_013401275.1 Pandion haliaetus | reverse complement strand
TTGTGAGGAACTGCAGCCCGCGGAAAGGAACCACGTTGGAGCAGGGAACGAGAGAGGAATCTTCCCCCAGAGGAAAGGAGCGGCAGAGACGATGTGTGGCGAGCTGACTCAACCCCCATCCCCTGTTCTCCTGCGCCGCCGGGGGGAGGAGGGAGAGAGAACCGGGAATGGAGCTGAGCCGGGAAGGCGGGAGGGGTGGGGGGAGGTGTTCTGATGTTTAGTTTCCCTTCCTAATACCCTTGTGGGTTTTTTTTGTTTTGATTTGTAGTAAATGAAATGGATTTTGTTTCTTCCCCAAGTTGAGCCTGTCTTTTGCCCGTGACCATGAGTGGGGAGTGATCCCTCCCAGTCCTTGTCTCGACCCACGAGCCTGCCTTTGGATTTTCTCCTCATCCCAACGTGGCCAGGCGCGGGGGTGGGGAGTGAGTGAGCAGCTTCGTGGTGCTTTGTTACCGACTGAGCTGACCTGAAACCACGACAATTAAGTAGGCATTGCTTCACCAAAATTTTAGGCACCTGTTCTTGGAATTCCACCTATATCCATATATGTGATATATCCACCTAAATACCTCATGTAATGAATGGAGAAGAGAATTTCAGAAGATGATCCAGTCTGTCTTGATACCTTCCTCTTTTAATTAACTCTAAAGGAAGGTAGGCATTTCTAGGTTTGTGTATTCTTGTACAGTGAAATCCCATCATATTAAGTTGAAAAAAATCCGAGACAAGTCTATGCATTGTCAGTCTCCAAGTAGAAAGAAATTATCTAAAAAATCAAAAGAAAATTAGTGACTTCATAGAAATGACAGATAGAATTACATTTAATTGATCAATGCAGCATATAAAAAGAAAGGATAGCTAAGTAGGAAACCCTGAAGATTATGTCCACAGCTTATTTTGATTTTTAATTTAGATTTGTTACACATTTCTGCTAGTATGGTTATGATCTCTCTGTGGTGTGATATATGATTATCTAAAATAATCATGTAGTTTGTGGTAGTAGTGGTATGTAGTTGGAAGAAAAAAAATAAAACTTTTCAAAGACTGTTACCAATGCTGTTTTGTTAAACAGGGAAGAATGTTTTTATTTCTGTGGACTGTGGGGCATTAATACCACATGTAATACTGGAGGCAAGAAAAGCAATTTCTATACCAATGTCTTTTTTTTTTTTCTCTCCTTACATTTCTACGTTTTGGCACCTTGCCCATTGCATAATTCTGGTCCACTCTGCTGCAGGAGTTAACTTGCTTTGAAACACCATCTAGCCTATCATGTGCAGCTTCTTGCCTCATCCTGGAAGAGTCTCCTACGTTCGTTTCTATTTGGGTCAGTCCTTTTTGCTTTGAAATTAATTGAACATTTTCCTGCAAAGTAAATTTCAGGGAATAAAACCTCGCTCATCAACTGTCTCATGTCCGTCTTTTGCCCTCCTCCTCCATCGTGTACAGCAGTCTTGTACGTACTTCTTCTTCTTGTACCTAAAAGACACAACTTGTATTATGTGTGACTCAGCAGCAAGCTAAAAACCTGCTATTCTTACCATCCTCCCCTTGTCTCTGAACAGACCTGCCACCTCTTCACTCCCAGCTTTTAATATGCTTTGCTGTATTGCTGAGAACAAATATGGTAGCTGTTCACTAGGCTGTGGATTCCTTGATCTAGTTGTGCTGGAGAAACAGCCAAGAGTGGTGGTAAGACCATGCATTCTCAAGCGGCAGTTGTTATGGGTTTGTGTGGCGCGATTTTCTTTGGTAGTGGGGGAGGGGGCTGCAGAGGTGGCTCCTGCAAGAAGCTGCTAGAAGCTCCCCTGGCTCCAAAAAGCCGGACCGGCCTCTAGCCCAGGCTGATCCCGGCAGTGACGGTGGGAGCACCTCTGGGAGAACAGATTTAAGAAGGGGAACTGACAGTGTGTTGGGGTTGGAATGTGAGAGGAACACCTCTGCAGATACCGAGGTCAGTGAAGAAGGAGGGGGAGGAGGGGCACCTGAGGAGGCTGATGGCCCTGCAGCCCGTGGGGAGACGGCAGGCTGTCCCCCTGCAGCCCATGGAGGTCCATGGTGGAGCGGAGGCTCCCGAAGATGGCCGTAACCCCATGGTAAAAACCGTGCTGAAGCAGTGTGTGACTGGAGAGCAGCCCGCGGAAAGGACCCGCGCCAGGGAAGTTTGTGAGGAACTGCAGCCCGCGGAAAGGAACCACGTTGGAGAAGTTCGTGAAGGACTGTCTCCCGTGGGAGGGACCCCACGGTGGAGCAGGGGACGAGTGAGGAATCTTCCCCCTGAGGAAAGGAGCGGCAGAGAGACGATGTGTGGCGAGCTGACTCAACCCCCATCCCCTGTTCCCCTGCGCCGCCGGGGGGAGGAGGTAGAAAGCACCGGGAATGGAGCTGAGCCGGGAAGGCGGGAGGGGTGGGGGGAGGTGTTCTGATGTTTGGTTTCCCTTCCTAATACCCTTGTGTTTTGTTTTCTGTTTTGTTTTGTAGTAAATTAAATTGATTTTGTTTCTTCCCCAAGCTGAGCCTGTCTTTTGCTCATGACCATAAGTGGGGAGTGATCCCTCCCAGTCCTTGTCTCGACCCACGAGCCTGCCTTTGGATTTTCTCCTCATCCCAACGTGGCCAGGCGCGGGGGTGGGGGGTGAGCGAGCGGCTTCGTGGTGCTTTGTTACCGACTGAGCTGAAACCAAAACCACGACAGCATTCTAGGTCTTGGGTCTAGATCCTATGTGAACATGAGGTAACAACTGTAATTTTCAATCCTCAGCGTATGCTACCATAGTGAAAAAGCATAGGACAAAAGATCTTGAAGAACAAAATACTTGGGTTTTGTAGTTCAGGAATTCATGAGATTCCTGTCTTCCTTCTCATCTCAATCAGGTGTTTCGTTAATTTTTACATCTTGACTTACTGTTTCTTTTCTGGTATCCCAAAAAGAGAATTTACTCATCTGCAAAGCATTTCTGTTATTGAGGATGTACATATATGTAACACCTCAAATGAGGGAACAGCAAAGCATTTATACCAAGAGGAGACTGTGTAATTGTCTGCTTCATACAAATATAGCCATATCTGATCAGAATGGTTTTACTCATTTATATGATTAAGTGCTTGAAACGTGTTGAACATACGTATGTTCTGTACATACGCTGCATGAAATTTTCACATACAACATCCTACAAGACAGTGTAAGCACATGGAATTTATGAAGCTGAAAGCAGCAGAAATCTTTTCATTTCGTTAATGTATTAAACATATGTCATGGTTTAACCCCGGTCAGCAACTAAGCACCACGCATCCACTCACTGACTCCCCCCACCCAGTGGGATGGGGGAGAGAATAGGTAAAAAAGAAGTAAAACTCGTTGGTTGAGATAAGAATGGTTTAATAGAACAGAAAGGAAGAAACTACTAACGATAATAATAATAAAATGACAATAATAATAATAATAAAAGGATTGGAATATACAAACCAAGTGATGCACAATGCAATTGCTCATCACTCACAGACCGATGCCCAGTTAGTTCCCGAGTAGCGTTCCGCCCAGGCCAGCTCCTGCTAGTTGATATACTGGGCATGACGTCACATGGTATGGAATATCCCTCTGGCCACTTTGGGTCAGTTGCCCGGCCTGTGTCCCCTTCTAACTCTTGTGCTCCTCCAGCCTTCTTGCTGGCTGGGCATCAGAAGCTGAAAAATCCCTGACTTAGCCTAAACACTACGTAGCAACAACTGAAACCATCTGTGTGTTATCAACAGTATTCTCACACTGAACCCAAACCATAACACTATACCAGCTACTAGGAGGGCAATTAACTCTAACCCAGCTGAAACCACGACAACATATTAGACCGAAGAATTATTTCAACATGGATAAAGGACACTCCTTTATTATTAAAAGTTACTATCCAAAAGACTATTCATTTCAATTTGAGGGATGGTATGATACATGATTGTTATTAAAGCATAACCAGAAAGATCATATTTAGATTGAGTGTGGTTTTGTGGCTTACAAACGTGAATTCAGGTTATTTCAGAAAAATAGTACAAATTTGATAACAGAAACTGTGATTAGGTTACAGCCGCACGAATGTTATTATTGTGGTTCTTCTTTTCTGAAGTGCAGAAAAGATTTTTTAAAAAGTGCTGACATAATTCAAGTGTCTAAACATACTGCAGTGCTCTTTCCTTTCAAAAGAGGAGAGCTCTCCCTGAAGGCACTTCCATAACATTTCCATCAGGTCTAGGACTGGAGATGTCCTCTAGTTGTGTGGGTTTTCTTTTTTTCTTTTTTTTTTTTTTTTTTTTTTTTTTGGTGCTTGTGTGAGCATGGGAGGGGTGTTTGGTTTTTTTCCCCATGAAAAAGTGACTTTCTGAAATGATATAATGGGCTTCCGCCTTGTCTCTCTCATACCAATTAAAATGCTAGAATTGCCATCAGTTCTGTATTTGAGGTTCCCATAGGAAGTGTATGTGATGCTATACTCAAAATCTTACAGGTGAAAAGGAACACACCATATATATAGAACTAAGACTTTATTGTTAGTCCAATAAAAGTTTTAATAACCTAATACTTCAAATCACTACTTCTGTTATAATAATATGTAGTTATAGTCAAAATTAATACACAAGAAGCTATTTAATACAGATAATATTGTTACACAGAAAAAACCAACACAGAACCTTTCTGCTTTCCTCTGTTGCTATGCTCACCCTTCCAGTGTTCCTCAGGGTCCTGCCCTTGGCAGCTTTGGTTTTTCCTGAGCTGAATGAGTACAGGGAGGTTATGACAAACTGTCAGCACCTTGAGGTCTTTAGTAGGAGGAGCTGATGCTCATCGGGGGTGTTCTCCCTCTTTTTGCTGGGTGGAAGCATCCTGCTGATGCTCTCTCATCCTAGGTGTTTTGGTCAGCATGTGTTAATTTTTGTATGTTTTTTTTTTTTAACTCAGTCTCACTCACTTGTCTTTTCATTGGTTCCCAATTACTCTGTTTTTCCATCCTCTTTGTTGTCTTTATTGCTGTTTTTTCCCTAATCATGAGGTTGCACTCCTGCAGTGACTGCTATTGACCACTGTCACTCCTGTGTACAGTCTGGGACCTCTGGTATCATCCCGTGTCTGCACTTTCCCACACCATGTAGACAGTTTAATCCACACAGGATAGCTGATTATTACTACTATAAACTAAAGCTGAACAAAACAACCTTAAGGAATAGTTATCTTGACTGCTAGACAATTGCTTTCAGAGCTAAAACTAAATCAGCTCAGGCAGGGCCAAGACAAAACCAAGTCCAAATTAAGTTAAATATTTAAACATTATCTTGTCTGCAGAGCATTCTTTTTAGCTTCTTTTTTTAACTGTTTTAAGGACATTGAAGTAATTGGAATCTTGACTGCCCTCATTCCACGTGAAAAGGCCTAAATACATGCTTACTGGAATTTCCTTTATGTGCAGCTGACATGTAGAATGAACTATTCTATACTTGTCCTGATTTTATATGGAGCCATGTCTTACCTTCAATAGAGTATAAGATTTTTTCTAGCTTACAAAAGCGACTTTTAGTAAATTAACCTTTTCATCCTAGTATTTTCTGAAGTGAGGATGGGAGTTCTGCTATTAACATGGAGAGCTGAGCACTTTATCTGTGGCATTGGGGTTTCTTGAAAACATCAACGGTTCTTTCATTCTCCACATCCTGTCATGTAAATTCAACAAGAGAGGTTCAACAGTTTTATTACCTAAACTCTATTTATTTTCATTTGCAGAACAGAAGTAAGTTTATATTGGGTAGGACTTCCCTTGGTGTGTTTAAAATAGGTTTCTAAGTTTTGGGTAATAACACCAAAGAAGTTGCTTTGTCAGTGGAGTCCAGTTAAGGTCATTACTGAAATGAGCTCTGGAAATCTATCTCAGTTCCAGTCAGAGAATTGTCTACTCCACATATTATAAAAGCTTATCTTTTATCTTACAAAGAAACAGCCCCCCTTTACACAATGCCATGTTCAGGCTATTAAACGGTGTGATTGAGCCACCATTTTGGAGCGTCTCTTCTTCAAGCCCTACCAACTGTTCAGCCACCTGTGCATGCTTTGAAGTTCAAAGGAACCCAAGAAAGCACCAGTCCAAACTGGGGTCTGTGGAGATGGGGACAGAGATCATTGCGAATCATGTAGGCACCTGAGCTCTTTCTTAGACCCTTCATTAGAATTTTCTAAGTTGTGTCATTCTACTGTGAAAGTATTCAAAATTTAGTCACCTATTTATGTGTTAAATATTGTAGAGAAAGTATCAACAGATATGGTCCTCCTCCTGCTCCACAAGTGAGAATGAGAGTCCATGCAATTCAAAAGCTGACTGTTATGCTGCTCTTTTTAAATGATACGCCATTAGGGAAGAAGTAATACTTTACAGTTGTCTAGGAGCCAGACCTCCATTAGGTGAGACCACCAATGAAATAGTCCTCCTGTTTCTTTTTAAGTCAATAGCAAAATTTCCATTGACATCAATTGAAAGATAACTGGGCCCAAAAGGCTAATTATTAGAACTGGGTTAATGTGTTAGAGGCACCCCTTAAAGAAATTTCATTCTAGAGTATCTCGGTCTGATAGAGAAATCTGATTACCAAATGAGTTAATATTTTTTATAATTTTTGAATTATATTTACAGAATGAACAACTGTTTGTTATCTCGAAAAAAAAAAAAGAAGGAAATGTAGAGCAAATAGGGAAATAGGGAGCTATTCAGGCAATCAAAAGCAGATTTCTACTTCAGTATGAGGTAATCACACTATAGACTCCATTGACTGTAACTAGGGCCAGGATTTAGTTGCCTGACTGTGGGCAGCTAGTGCATCTGTTTGAGGTGCTCTTTGGGACTTCTTGTTTGGGAACATCTGTGTGTATGGAGCTCACGGTTTTAAGGTGCAGAGCTAAGCAGGTATTTTTTCGTTTGTTCATACAGTCGCCAATCTCAAAAAAGCTGTTTTAAATGACTGTGTCTCTGAAGTATCTAATACATTATAGACTTTGCTGCTCTCTCAGATCTAGAAACAGAACATTTTTTACATATTAATCCTCTTGACTTAATCATTTCAGCTAATGAATAAGCAAGGAAGTAAACTAAGTAGAGCAATATTGGCTTGCCATAGTGGAAGCCTGCTATGCATTTAATATTCCCCAAATAGAGAAGAAGAAAATTCAACAGTAGAGCAGTATATTTGCAAGATTCTGAAAGTGCTAAAAATGAATACATGAGAAAAGTTGTCTGACACTGTACTTTAAATTTTTTGCTTTTTTCGTAGAGTGGCATTTGTATTGTCATCTCCTATTCCCTTTTTGTTTTCAGCACCTGCAAAGATTTAAGCTGGAAATTTTATCTTTTGTCTCTCAACTCTTGTCACTCTAAATGTCTCTTGTTGTGTGAATCCATCTTTGCTCTCCTTATAAATAAAATGCAAATCATATCCTTGCCAGAGCTAAACACTTAGATAAGTGAAATCAGAATAAATACTTCAAGGTTAAAACTGAGATTCACTTTCTATTTGAGAAAATCACAGAATGCTACATTACTTTTTGGCTCTAAAAATTTATATACAAATGTCAGAATTTCAGCTCAAAGAAATACCCTTTTTCTGAATTAGGCTTTTTAGATGCTTTTTGTAGTGGTCGTTTCAGGTCACAGTAGATGGTGAGAATAATTTAACAGCAGATACTCAGGATTTTTATTTTTATTTTTTTTTATGGTAACATGTTGGAATTTGTAGGAGTTGTGATTTAAGATGAAGGGTCAAAACTGGTGCAGAATGCCAACTGAGGCAGGGTGAGCTCTGCAAGGTGTATGGAAAGTTTGCTGGTGGTGCCAGTTGCGACAGCAGAGTTGACAAGGGGACAACGGCCGTGATGCCTCGCTGCTGCTGAAGAGCACACACAGGGAGAAGCAGGAGAGCTATTCATAGCATTGGCAGCAATGACACCATGAGCAATAAACAAGAGTGTTCCACTTCAGTCAAGAATTCAAAAGCCTTTTCATGAACTTAATTAAGAAACTTTTCTGACAGTGTGGACGTACTAATTGTCTGTTGCATCCTCGAAGAAGGAAATAAAAGAAGCTCTGCTGAAATTCAGGATTTGCAAGCAATCAACTTTCCTACCTGCCAACATCTGAAAGCTAAAAATAGGAAGTAGAGTGAAGAAGGGATTTCAGAATTGTTTCTAAGGAATTTCCCCTGACTGAAGAATTGGGATTCAGCTAAGGGACATTAGTAGAGGCAAATGAAGATACAACACTCAGAAGCATTTGCTGCAATTAATGGATTTTTTTGTTGTTGTTTGAAAGTAAGATAAGGCTTAGTTTTTTAAGTTCTAGTATGATTCACATTACCTAGAGTTTTCAACAGGAGGGGTGGTGAGTAGTTATGTTAGAATAGTGAGAACCTTCTTCCTTAAGGAGGGACAGCTGACATTTTTTTTTCATTACAAGAAACTATTTTCTATGAATTTGAAAAGTTTTCAGTAGTACAAATGATCAAGGGAAAAGCATACACCTGAATGGCCAAGAGAATGAATTCTTTTTTTTTTCTTAAGAAATTGATTGCCGTTTTTCATTGTGATTAATATTAAATACTCATGTAGGACTCCCCATCTGTAAATCCTGATTGTCATAAAAATGGAAGTTAGTTTTTGTACTGTTAAAAAATTTCAAATGTGCTCACTAAGAACTGCAGGAAAGATATTAAGTAATACTTCGTAGGTGCTACACGGAAGAAAATAGGGCAGTATTTTTAGTATTTTTCAGAGATGAAAAGACTAATGTAATACTTTGAAACTCTCTTTTTCTTACATTCCACAGTATCCTGTCGAGTTTGATATGGAGTATCTTCCAGGGAAGGTGCTATTTTAACTGGCTAATCTACCTGAGTAACATGGGAATGATACAGCTCTGGTTGCCTTTACTCATCTGTTTTTATTCCTTATAAACACAGATATAAACTGTTTAGAATGATAAGCTATGAAGTACAGAGACTTGGTAAGGGATACCAAAGAAATGAAGAAAAAATGCAGATTTTCAGGCAGTAAGAGGCTGTTCAGGAAATGTATTTTACATAGTGGATACCCTAAGGAAGATAGTGGCCCATTTTCGGATGGACATACTAGCACTGCTAATATGTACAAAAAGAGAGCATTAGCTAAATATTTCTGTTTGTACATGGAAAAAAATGGAGAAGTGTATTTGCATCCTATGAGGACAAGAAGTAATTTTCCACTTTGTTAGTGACCAAAGAAAACTTGAACAACACTTGCTTTGGATAAATATTTAAAAATATGTAGGCCTTAGTTACTTGTGCAGAAGAAGACTAAAAGACTTGGCTGCAGAAGTCTCTGGTTGACTGATGCTCTTCTTCTCTTTGTTAAGTTTGGGAAATTAGGAAATTTCTGCAAATTCATGAGACTCCTGACATAAAGCCAGTATTCAAAAGGGGCACTCAGATGACCAAAGAGGCTGTTGGGCCATTAAGGCTGATGTTCATCCTTGGCATTTGTAATACAGCATTCGGAAAATGGGTGAAAGGAGGACACCGTTCTTAGGGCATTATGTTTTTAAAGCTTGTTGAAAGGTCGCAAAAGGTTCAGTTAAGAGCTACAATAATGTTTCAGATGCTGGAGAAACTACTTTGCAGTGGAGGGTTTAGAGATCTCAATCTGTTTAGTTTATCACACAGGGGATCAAGAGGTGACTTGATTATAAAATGTAAACACTTTCATACACACACAGTATGTACCACTAAAAGCTTTTTAATCTGGTGGAGAAAGGCAGAATAAGCACTGAGGGATGGGAGTTGAAGTGACTGTCCTTGGAAGCAGGGCATGCATTTTTAATGGTGAGGGTGATTCACCTAGGAGGTGCTGATCTTCTCTCACTACTCGCCGAAGAAGACTTGCTTCTTATCTTAAGGTTAAGGCATTATACAGCTTCGGATCCTGTCAACACAATGTTACACACTTCCTGAACTCCAGGACTTAGATAATTTGTTTTTTCTTTTCTGTTTCTTGTCTTCCCCCCGCCCCCCCCCCCAAGGAAGGATAGAAGGGGCCGTTTTCAAACCTGTTTACTAGAGCTAGAACTGAAGTTTTTGATGTCAACATTCTGCAAGGATGTTAATGGGCTCATATTGTACATCTTCCTAAGTCAGGAGCAGGTCTCCTAAAGGAACTAATTGACGTGTTTTATTGTGTAGTAAAGACAACTTACCTAGATTTACTGCTTTAATATATTTCATTGTACGTGCTGATAATATTTCCAGTATAATGGTTGCAACCAATCCATTGTTTCTGACTCATCAGTCCTACATACCACCAATCATAACCCCCTGGTAATAACTCGGTACTGATACAAAGTCTGTAAAGCCATGCTTCCACACTTCTCCAGGCTAAAATAGTAATCTCTCCAGTCTCCAGACAGCGTAATGATTTGGCTGAAGAATCTATATGAAACATCAAATTATCCCCCAGGTGACTTGACCTAACAAAATGACATAAAATAGGATACCTAGTGGATTTCGATTCAAACTTCTTACCTAGGCACAGTTTCATTTGAGTTCCTAACACTCTGCTTCCTTCCAATCTTCCTCACATATATTTTGGTCTTCTAATGACCTGTGACATAAATAAATTACAGTAGCAATGGCAATGAGCACAGGCAGATAATCTAGTAAAAAAAAAAAATGTCCTACATCTCAGTCTTCATCACAGAAGAAAAAAAATCCTGGCTGTCCTTCAGTATTACCATATCCGAAGTCAAGTCCTCGTAAAGTGTTAGAGAGCATTTCACACTAGTGCAATCCTAGCAGGATGTTTCCTTCTCCTGTTTTTTGAATATACACATAATACTGGACATAACAGGGTAATCTTTTGATAATCTTGGCAATATATTGAGCGGAGGAAAAGGTGAGAGTTGCTGCTACCCAGAGATACTTACTCCTTGTCTGTTTTCAGGTAGGAAAAGTACCACCTTCCATCAAGCAAGCCAGTTTTGTTGTGAGCCATCATTCAACATAACAAATTTGTCTGGCAAATTGTACCTAACTTCCTACTTTTTGGGAAGCTGGCAGGTATGAGGCCATATCAGTGACATGGTTGGATGATGTCAGCGTTCTGGGCCCAGCTTACCTCTTGGCTCTTCTGGCTTTAGACCAAGGCACGGTGAAATGCACAGATGGCTAGGTAGGTGATTTTCTTTGAAACATAGAAAAAGTCTCAGTATTTGTACTGTTGGCCAGCTCCAGGAATTTTCTTGAAGCCTCCAGATTTTCACTTCTACTTCAGAAATGCACTGGTGGCTGTTCCGATTATAGTTGACGGAAAGGAATTTTTAGTTGTTCCACTTGGATGGAGAAAGCTGATAAGAAATCGTCATCGTCTGTTCTAAAGGATCTCACTTGAGGTACCCATACAGCTTCACTCTTTGTCGTTCTGTTCAGCTTTTAGAGAATATTGTACAATGTGCTAGATAAAAATGTCACTTAAGCACTCTTGACACACAGCTTTGGATTTTACATCCTGTACCCCAAGTAAAGGGAGGGAGTGCCTTTTAAAAAACAGCACAGAACAAGACTACAAAATAGTGGTCTTGTTCTACAACTGTTCCATGTGGTTGTGAAAAATCTGTGGATTTGGCAGAAGGACAAGTTGGTGATCATCAAAACCACAAGAACTCTGCTTAGATGAGCAGAGGCTGCTGGCTCAAGCAGTAAGAAATCCTGATGTAAAAGAATGATAAGCTTCCTTTACATCTAGCTCCATCTGGAAATCCATTTTTAGGTTAAGAAAATACTGAGCTATGACAGGAACTAAATCCTTACAGCTTTTGGTTCTCTAAAGGGCTAGCCAAGGGGAATGAAATACCTTTTTCTGCTAGAGAATGGGTAGAAGACTAATTTTATGGTTAGATCCAAGTATTCTGGAACAAATACTGACTTGGTCATTTGAAAAATTATCAGTGCTTTTTCTATGGTGTTATGTGTTTGTGTGGCGCGGTTTTCCTTGGTGGCAGGGGGAGGGGGTCTGCAGAGGCGGCCCCTTTAAGAAGTTGCTGGAAGAATTCGCTGCCCCAAAATGTCGGACCCGCGCGCCAAAATGTCGGACCCGCCTCTAGGTGGGG
>VYZV01022075.1:84048-95030 GCA_013401275.1 Pandion haliaetus | reverse complement strand
TGTGTGCATTGCACTGTTAGTAGCAGACCATAATGTGTTTGAGCATCTTTTCCCACTGTGTTATTGTAACAAAAACAATATTCTCAGAGTATAGCAGGGTCTATTCTTACCCTGGTTGGTAATTGCAACTTTATTAGGGTTGCACTAAGTAACTGTTTTTGAAACTGGTTTGACAGATAAAATACATCGTGATTTGCAAGTGTTGGCATTAGTGATGGCTGATGCCATTTTAATCCAGCTTTTCAATCTCTCGTGATACTGACACCAAAAAAATCACTTCACCAACTGTCACGATGTAATTAAATTTTGGGGGCAGGGGAACAGCTAGTATGAAAAATCATTGTATCGCTGAATTAGAGATAGAGGAGCCTGCAGCAGCATTTGGGGTATTAGACATGATGAATTTTTCATTCAGTGGTATTTTAAGATGCAAAAATCTTGACTTGCCAGGTGTTCATAAGCTTAAATTTTAAAAGAGGTGCTCATAAGCCTCTATTGGCTTTTTGATGGGGACAAAGAACAACAGCAATTCACAGTTGTGTTCCCATAGCGAAGCCATATAATTCTGTGGTCGTCTTCTGGCCACTTCCCTGGGGATTGCTGTGCATGGGGTTTTCCAAACGGACTTAACAGCCTAAAAGTTCAAGTCCATAAGAGGACCAACTGCCTATAAATGGTAGTTGATCTCTTGAGACTTCGGGTGGTGCCACCTGATGGGTGGTTGTTCTGCTCTCCACTGACTTGGATTGTCTCTGTTGTAGGTAGCTTGGTTGATCAGGACAAATTGTGGCTGGGTTATGTGATTCATCCAGCTGAACTTAGCGATGCTACTAATTAATATTGTTCAGTTGGATAAATGGGCTTCTCTTCTATTTTCTCTCTCTCTCATGCACACTGCTTCATTAATATGTCTAGTGGTTAGTAGTTCTGTATTCAGAATAAGAGAGCTAAAAACTGGTACCTGCGTTTGTGATTTTGTGTAGGTGAAAATTTGTGCCTTACTTTTAAAACTCTCCTCAAGATTTTCATTCATCTTTTTTTCCACCTCTCCAATCTTTAAATTGAGCTTTTCTACTGTAACATCCACCCCCCCACACCCCCCCCGCCCCCGCCTTCAGGCTTTTTTGCACTTTGTTTTACACGACTTTCAGTTATTCTCCATGTTATGGCTGGTTGGTTACGATGTGATGACCGTCCTTAGAAAAAAACCATGCCCACAGTAGCATATTATGTGATTCAATAAGTTAATTCAGTAAATTGAAGAGAACACCATTTAATTCCCTTTCGCTTCACTCTGAAAACAGATTAGGTTTTGTTTGTTCACAAAAACATGATTTTGGTGAAGTTTAGCTTAAATAAATGATATTTGTATTCCATAATAAAATGAAGCTGATGTTTTTGAAGAGAAAATAAATCAAGTTATTCTTTACTCATTGATTTAATGTATTTTAAGGGACATTTGCGGGCAGAGCCACTTCACAAAATAGTATTTACTGGAGAAATTTCCTGTGGGGCTCAGAGACTACTGCTCCAAGGATCATTTTGTGCTTCTTTCAGTGAAGTATTGGCATTAAAGCATTGTTATGCCATCACGAGCTGACACAGGTCAGCTCATTCAGGAGGCACATTTTGTGTGTCTTGTATAAAAGATGTGGAAGAGAGTGTGGTGTTGGGTTAGATTCAGTAATATTTAAGTAAATAAGGAAAATGAAGACATCACTTAATTGATAGGGAAAAGCATGATCCAGTACCTGGAATATTCCACTTTTTACAGCCTGTTATAAAACTAGAAATGGAAACTTCTAGCAAAGCAACAATAAAGAAAAAAAGCTAAAACCCACCCAGGATTAGGTAGCACAAGTCTTACACCTATTTTTAAACTGGTTATGTTCTGTTGGTACTTCAGTTATTCTTTCCCCACTTTTTTACCGTTGTTGGTTCAGTGGGACTCAGTATCAGCAACAAGAAATTCACGGAGTTATTTGGTACTCATTCTCTGCGTTAGAGGTCATTGCCTCCTCACTTGCTAATCAGTGCTCTTGATTTTTGAGCATGTTGAAGCACACTTACTTTACAAATGGTGTTGTTCAATGTTGCTCTGAGAAAACCCAGAGCTGTTGATTTGACTGGGGAGGACAGTAATTAGTCCCTCTGCATCTTGATGAAACTTTCTTTAAGGAACTTACCAGCAGTCTTTTTTAAAAGGTTTTATAAAAGGAGCTTGTGCCTAACAAGCCTAAAAGGGCTTGTTTTTTTAATAAGCAACTGTGTATGAGAATTACTTGCATCTGCAAATGCAGTAATGTAAAAGGACATGCCCTGTAATCTCACAAGTGGTACTAGTATGGCTGGGTGACTCTGGGATCTTTGCTTTCTGCCATACACCTGTACTAAACCAGTTACACTATATAAAGAAAACACAAAGAATGAAAACATTTCACTGAAAGAAAGAAGGCAAATTGACTGTAGCTAATTGCCTTTACTATTTTTATCATTCTTCTCTTGGTGTCAGAGTAAGCCCTGATTTCATAATTTTTAAGTAAGCCTTGCATAAAACGTATTTAGTTTTTTTATATATCTATCTAATTTATTGGATGAATAGATGTTTGTCTCTAAATTAGATGGGAAGAGAAGAGAGGACTCTTGATCTCACTTCCCAGTTTAGCAGGGGCTAAATTGTAAGGGTGTTGCGAACTGCAGAGGCGCTGGAAGACGGTCTCCTTGTTGTGGTTTGATAATGCAGGTAGGCAGCAGGTAGGAGAAAATGTCTCGGGTCTTTTTACACTGGATCTTATGGAAACTGTTGATCTGACAAATTTTGGAGAACTGAAATCCACTTTTGAAACAAACGCTGTGGCAAATCTTGTTATTTTGATTTTCATTAAGAAAAGCCTTTTTTCCAAGAGGCACATATCCCAGTTAAAGTCACATACAAACAATATTAAGTTTGCACCTTGAAAAATGCTAGGACTATATTTCTTAAAATGCTTTGTCTTGACAGTGCAGTTGCAAAGGCAGCTCAAGCGAGCACTTCTGCTGCAGTAAATGGTTTTATCACCCTGTTCCTCAGCTTCTGATTCTGCTGCTTTTTTTTTTTCAATCCAGAATTAACGTGACTCTGTGGGCTCAGATTTTTTTTTCCTTCGTTTGTGTCCTAACCCCATTCAGTTTCCTGGACTGGTTCACTGTGTGGTTGCATGGGTATTGCTGTCCCATGGTCATTATGGCTGGTTCTCCTGCAACAGACATTATGTGAATGCTGCAAGTAAAATAATATATTCATTTATTTCTGCAGTTTTGATGCATGAGTAGTTAGAGCAATCTTTAAAAAGCTGAATATCTCTATAGGTCCTGTGTTTATTAGGTAGATAATGCTTGGCCCTGAATGCTTAACAATTCAGTAGGAGAGGGACTGTAACATAGTGATATTTCCATAACTTTTTAAGTGGTTACATTTGGTAAAATTCAGGCTGCTAACAGCATTACACGTACGAACTCATGAAACTTTTTGAACTCTGTCACTTGGTGACAACTCTTCGGAGGAAACCAGCTGCTCTCCTGCTGCACCGTCGGTGTTAGGAGAGCTGAGTGGTGAAGAAATTAAATGGGAAAGTGCAGCAGAGCTGTGACGGTTACGTGGGATGACCGATATCGGCAGGGTTGTCCACAGAGGTAAGTGGTGTATAAGAACGCCCATGCTGGTTAAGACCAAAGGACAAGGCATTGACACATTGTGGGGTGTTCTCGCCACTCTTGTGCTGGCTCTGGCCAAGCTGTCCGTGTACAGCGTTGGGAAGAGGAAGCCTGACGGGGGGGTCCCGGTGACTTCGGGGCCTCCAACACCCTGCCGTGTCTCTGGACAGAATGCTATTTGAGTATTCAGCTGACTCTGCAGAGGTCTTCAAGGTGCTTGCTGTCCCCTGCAATTAACCGTTTTTACAGTTGACGCTTTTTCTCTTACCCCTCTCTACCTGTCTCTCTTTTTTTCTTTTTTCTTTTTTTTTTAAATTCTTTGACTCCCATGATCGTTTTCCCAGTTTTGTGGTGATGTTGAAAGTGTTTAGCTCCATCCCCCTTCTGTAGGTCATGTTAGGGCTGGAGAACCAACAGTGGCCTGTGGGGCCAATTGGGGCTGCTCAGGGAAGTATAAAAGTATAAGGCAAGCGGGTAGACATGTGTCCTCTCTGCATGATACCACTTCATGTACTTTTGTATTTTAACAAAGCGCTGAATTGACTGTATTAGGTCACAGGAGTCTGCTCGCCTGGGAAGCTGGCAGTAGTGGGATGAGAGAGGAGTCTAACCCGTGGGACTGATGATGAGTAAGTGAAGTTCAAACAATAGCTGGAAGGGCAGATGCTGTAGTTAAAACAGGATGGTAAAAGAAGTAGAAGGGTTGAACATTTAGCAAAGACGGCATGGTTTCTGCAGTGCGGTACCGAGTCAGCTGCTGCCCTAAGGCACAGAGGCAGTCTGCACGTTAGAAGCATCCTGGACTCTGTTCCAGGAGACCAAAGGTAACACGTGTTGTACCACAATGTGTAATTTCCTTCTTTTCAGAAAGAAAGTTTTGTTGAATTTGATGTTCAGATGTGAGTGAAGAAACCATTGAGGACTATGGTTGTTGCTTGCAGTTTTTAAAACAGCTGTTTCCAATGGGCTTAAGGACAAATGTTTATGAATATTATTTTGGTGTGGAACTATGTGCAAGCTGACTCGCCTGATGAGACTTCATATTATATTAAGCCTTGCGCCACGGAATTTGGGCAGTGTAATTATTTGTGGTCAATGTAATTACAAATTCTACTTGCATAATACTAAAAAATTGTTAGATTAGTGGAGCCGTGGAAGACAGGGGAGTGGGTAGCTCCTTGCCACCAATTCCCACTCACCATCCTATTTCTATTCTTTTAACTCATGAACATTTTCAAAGAAGTCATTAATACTAACTCTTTTGCTTGTACCTACATCACAAGCTTACTTGAGGGGCTTTATGGGAAACTGGTCTCATGGCTGGACTTCTCTTGCTGTGACCTCTTCTGACAAGGCTCTCATTCTCTAAGACAGTCATCTGGAGCCTCTTCCACCCTGGTGTAATCTCCATCACCTGCAGTTCCTCTCCACCTCGGAAGGATAGATCATATCTTTCATCTGGTTTTCTTCTGTTCTGGATCTGTGTTGCCCTTCAGTGTTTCCCATGCTTGTGCTGTGACCCAGAGGTCTTCCTCCTTGTTTTTGTGAAGCCAGCTGGGGCATCATGAATAAGGCTCATGGCCTAAGAGACCACATTTCCAGATCCCAGCTCATAACAGCAATTAGGTGGAAGGGCTTACACCTCCTTAAAAGGCCAGGGAAGGGGGCACAGAGGTTCCCAAAAGTAGGTTCTGAGATGTAGTTGGAGCGGAGCAGTACTGGGTGGAAAGGTGTTGCCTCCCTCCTCTCTCAGTCTTCAATTTTTTTTGCCTGTTAAAACCTTCAAATTCCAAATAATTCTTCACTGTTAAAACGTAACATTTTTCACTCCAAAAAAACCCACAAAACCACTCCTATGCTACTGAAACACTTCTAATGAAAAATAAGACTTTAACTTTTGGAACATAAGCTTCTCTGCACACAGTTACCATGAAGCATAGGAGCTGTACTCTTACTTAAGGTAGTGGAAATAGTCAGGTGAGGAGAATGGAACATCTTTTTAGCAATGGTATCAGTTTTCATATTTTTATGAACTCAAAATAAAAAAAAAAGAAAAAAACAGTTGATTTAAATTATTTGCATTTTTCATAAAAGCCGTGACATAAGAATATATGTTTTTAAACTAATAAGGGATAATAATTAATTATTTTTTCCGCAGAAGGCATTGATTCCTTCAGTACTAAATATATCTCAGCGTGTAAGTGCTTTTTAATACAAGACATACACAGTTTCTTTCTGAATTCCTCAGCTATGCCTTTTTTTAGTACTATTACGCATGGTTTTCTTAGTTACCTGGTTTCTCTTTTGTACCTCAGAAAGGGAACGGTCATTTGGGAGGAACTGTGGGAAGCTGGAATGTAAATTTCTTATTGTAGATAACTGCACATTTCTGACTCAGTTGTGTAAGGAGGAAGTCTGCTTGTGGGCTGTGGTTATTTTTAAAAAAACAAATAGAAGTATACGAAAGTAAAGTTTTCCAGTAACCTACATTAGGAAACTTCCAGGAAGCTGAAAAATGACATTTTATGCAAGTTATCTAATGAGCTCGTTTATATGCTTGCAGAAAACTTGCCCTTAGTAACTTTA
The DNA here is from genome assembly GCA_013401275.1 of Pandion haliaetus. Taxonomy (NCBI): domain Eukaryota; kingdom Metazoa; phylum Chordata; class Aves; order Accipitriformes; family Pandionidae; genus Pandion; species Pandion haliaetus. The sequence continues at coordinate 88,751 of VYZV01022075.1, read as the reverse complement.
GCTTGAAAATGACTGTCACTGCTGGTGAAGAGGCACCAGATAAAAGCCCTGTGAGTAAAACTGCAGTCCACGTGGCTTTGGTGGTGTGCCTCCGCTCCGATGTGATGAGGAGGGGGACTTTCTAACCATGGTGTGGGACTTCCTTGCCTCAGCCTGTACAGGCTTGTTAGGATGCTGCCAGGTAGTATGCGCTTGATAAGAGATTATACGAGGGAAATGGAATTAAGATAACTTATATAGAGGGTACAAGTATCTGTTACATGTGAACAACTTTTAATTCCACTGGTGGTAGCCAGGTCTAAATTCCCGTGTGAGGTCTATAAGTGAAACCGTCGTCTTGGCCAAGTCTGAACTTTGTCATGAGTCTTCATAAAATTAAGTACTGACTAGAAAATGTCAGTACTTAAAAATGCTTTATGGTTATGCTGCTCCTGGTTCCTAGCGTCATGGGTGTATAGGAAAATACCAACATTGATTAAAAACACTTTGTTCCTCATGGATGTGGGGAAAAGTATGAGTATATTGCCTGAGGGTCAGGAACCAAAAAGTAGATGACTAGAAACATAAAATGATTACAAGAAATAAAGAAAGTTACTTCATGAATTTCTGAATCATGTTGGGAAATTTGTATTACCATACTGCCTGGAAGCACTTGTCATGGTCTATAACCCTTCTGAGTGAGGGTTTTTATGGATGTAGAAAAAAAGGCAGTCTTTGCCACAGGGGCAGCCTGCATTGTAAGTATTAATCAAATAATAAAATAATAGGAGCAGACAGGGGAGTCTGTATTGTCTAGCCTGATAAGTAAAAGTTTTAACATACCAGTAACATAATTTTTGTCCAGATCTTTGTAGGCATTAAGGCAAAGGAGAGTTTGAAGGAGGATAATGGGATGGTGGTGTTGCTAATACTCCCACGTTAGGGGCAAACCAGAAAGATTCTCGCCTGAAAGTTTAACTCGAGCAGGAGTGTCAGTACGGAATGAGAAATTATAGGCAAGGTGGAAATAGGCTGTGAAAATCTTTGAAGGTGAACATAAGCCATTTATGTTTTATGCAGTAGAAAAGGGGGCTCGTTGGAGGAATACAAAGAGAGGTAAAATAAATTATATTTGTTGCAAAGCCCAACACCCGCAAGATATGAAAGCCATTAACTCATCCATTTGCAGTCCTTTGATTAATGCTTGTATTACTCCTACACAAACATGGCCTTTTTTGCTCTAAAGATTAGTTAATCAACTGGGTTCCTAACTGTTTCACAGCTTACACAGATCCATGTCTGTTGTGCCTTCAGTGACCATTTTTTATAGACAAATACTATGCTCTTAAAATGGTAGTTCACGCTGAATAAAAGTACACCAATAGCAATAATACAGGAATATTAACATAACATCCAAATTCACTCAGAAGTACAAAATTTTGCAGTATTAGTACATTCAGTATTTGAACTTCACAGAACAACCAAACCAGGTGTCATCTGTGCTAAAAAGCAGCACACCCCAAACGTTCAAAAATACTCTGGACTTCAAATATGCTAACACATTAGCGTTGCTATGTCAAACACTTGGGAGCTGGAAGAGTTAGATATGTTTATTTATTATGCAACCTTAATTTGTCCTACTTGTGCAGAGGGTATAAATTTTAATAACAGATTTATACATGATGTGATGATGCATGAAGTAACCAGCAAATATATCTAGACTTCTTCACTGAACTCGCTGAGACTGAGGTGCTTCCAGCTTTACGGAGCTGCTGAACAATGGTTTTCAGATCACAGCTTCAATGTAGCTGCTTAAAGTTTGGCTACGGGTTTTTAGATCTAGCTGTTGCCTTCATGGGCATATTAAATATCCAGAAGCACTAGAAGTCTGGCTGTTTTGTCCAAATATGTTACCCTACCATCATGTTAATTTTTGTACATCTACAGCAGAAGAAAATGTGTGGAAACAAATCTGAGTTTGCATTCCTGATTTTTTTTTTTTTTTTAATTTACCATAAAAAAGAATGCTAAGAACAGAACTCGGTAAAAGTCTCAGTTATTTTATGAAAAAAAATTGTCTGAGCTCTGTGTGATTATGTGTTTGTGTGGTATGGGTGAACAGGGCAAAGTACTGCATTTTACTAAGCTTTTTTTATACATGCGATAGCTGCTGGTGGGTTGTTAGTTAAGGCTATGTGACTTAGAAGGTGGCACTTTTTCTACGAACACGAACTCATGATAGGGCATAACATTTTTGTAATGTTAAATCAGGCACTTAAAATGCCCAGATTGAATCTTTTGAGTTGAACTGGGAGAGTGAAAATGCAATCTGTAGTGCCATCTGCTGGATTTTTAAGTAAGTAAAAAATACAGTTTCATGCTACCTTTAAAAAACATTTTAAATATAACCGTCCGTGCCTAAAGGTGACCCAAATCTTTGGCTTTTTTAGAAAGTCTGTGCAGATAGAGCATAAATATGCAAGTGCACCATTTTGTCACTTCTTAATCTTCAGTGTATATTTGCAAATATTTCAGACAGGTATACACTATAGGAATTTAAAAGTAAAACAGCAAAAACATAGTCTGTTAATAAAAAATTATATTATTGGATCGTAATTTTAATATCTGCTTAATGGAGATGATTTCAGAGTATAAGTATACATCTTGGGCCAGCTCAAAAGTACCCAACAACATAAATAATAACTTCTGTGTGGATTGATATACCACTTTCTGATCAGTCAATATTATAGATTACCTCAATGTCTATTGTCTGTCCTCCTAATGATATCAGTGAGCTGCCTGAGAAGTTTAAGGTATGCAAGATGCTCATCACATGAGCATCCTCCAAGGCTTACAGTTTTTAATAAGTACATGAAGACATGAGTAAAGCTTTGCAGAATTGCCTATCAGTATTTTTTTTACCAGTTTATATGTCAAATACTGAATATTCAAATGAAAACATGGTACATGTATGACACATAGCTAAAGCAGTCTTTTTGTGAAATAAATACCTTTGAAGAAAAAGGGGGGAGGAACCCACCATGTTTTCTTGGGGAAAAATCCCTAGAAACCTGAACGTATGTTGAGGTACATGCATACTGTAAAAGTGAACAGGTTAAGTCTTTTCCTGTACACATGAAAACTGTGTATTGGTTTTTGTCTTGCACTACCAGTGGTGCTGCCAGCCTCTCCTGTACGCGTGGTACAGTCCTGAGGCTGATCTGCCTCTCCAAGCAGCTCAGTCTCTTCCAGAATTCTAGCAACAGAAGCGATTTTTTCACTCGTATGGGATCTGATGTTCTCAAAGACCCACCTGTGGTCCAATCATTTTTTGGTCACACGCGTACGTGCCACCTGTGTGAATGTGGAATTGCAGGCAGCCTCACCAGCAGAGCCAGCTTAAGGGTGGTGCGAGGTCCGCACAAGTGGAGCATGGCAATAACGTCCTTGGAGGAAGCTTATCAAAGGTATTGTGGCATTTGTAGATATTTTTTCTATTGTTTCTCCGTAAAGAGGAGAATGGTTTTAATCCGATGTGTGGAGAGGTCTCTCCTGCCTGGAAAGTGAGTTTACTACATAATAAAAGGTGGAGCAGTACTGAAGTCTTGGGCCATCAGACGATGCTCTTGGTGATCCGAACGGTTCCAAAGGCACAGATGCTTCTGTGTTTCTAGCGGAGGATGAAGTTTCACGCACAAATGTTATAAAGAAGTATTCTTGGGGGTACCCAAAGGTTGAGACAGTATGTTAAGAAAGGTAGATCCATTAAGCAAGATATGTGGCTGGAGTGATGCAGAACAAAAATTAAGGGACTTCTGGTTCAGCAATATTAAACTATGTAAATATTAAAAATATTAATGATACAATATTAAATATGTAAAATATGTAAGTATGTAAACCTCTGAGAATTTTAATGTTTTCTTACATCTACACCTGGAGGGATATTTTTCTAATTAGTTCAAATTTTGTATCTAATAGTTCTTTCTTATTTTCTTATGCAACAGCTGCCGAAAGATTTGATCCTTTAATCCATAAATCTAAAGGAACAGAGAAATAAACACATTTTCTTTCATGTGGGATCAAAGATTTGCAGTTTCATGTCGAAGGACATTTAAACTGAGTAACAAGCGTGGTCATTAACTTTTATGTACTGTCTGGTAAAGTCACCACCACAAAAAACCGCTCAGAACAAACAAATAAACAACCAACAACAAAACGCTTTTACAAAATAGTATTATTGGAAGGTATTTTTTCTACTGCAGGATTTTTTTTCTGTTATAAAATATATGTTCAAGGAAATCTGTTGAAGATACCAATTTCAAACATTAATACTAAATTTTAATAAGAACGTTTGTTAGGTTTTTTTCTGGTCAACATTTTAAAACTAAATACTGATTTTTACTGTATTTGTTACTGTATTGTTACAGAACACATCGGAAAGGTGATTTTAACAATTATTTATTAATAGGTACTATAAAATCTGAATGAATTAGATCTCGTACTCTAGTCCTGATGTGCATGGAGACCGTAATGGGAGTACAGTGTATTTTGTGTATGTGCATTTTACCACAGTGCACTTGCAGTGCATTGCTGCTCTGGCCATCTTCTTCCTCCTGTATTTCTCACTTTTGAAGGAAAATTTCAATAAAACTTCTTCAGTCTGCCTTAAATATGCCCAGTGTTAAGTCCTGGAATAGTTTCCTCTATTTTTTTGTCTCCCCCCC
>VYZV01022075.1:44163-84024 GCA_013401275.1 Pandion haliaetus | reverse complement strand
TTTTCCCTTTTTTTTTTTTCCCCCCCCCCCCCCCCCCCATCTTTGGAGGCTGTTTGGGTGAGGAAACCTCCACTTTTTAGCTATGCCACTGACCTCAGTAGCAGAACTAGATGAAGTTTGGGGTGCATGATGAAAAATGGTGTGGATATATGCATATGTTTCTCTTGCATAGTAGCCTGGTTGCTCCTTCTGTTGGAGAGGATTGAATTGATACCTGTCTCAAGGGTCCCCCAAGCCATTATATCGTATGCTGTTATTAAGTCTTTAACCTAACCCTTAGCTGCTTGTCTAAATTAAGGAATATTTAATAGACTCAAATTTTCCTTGCCTCTGATGAAAATGTGCTCTATAGCCTGGAAGTTAAGGAGCAAACTTGAGAAATATCTATCTGTATTTTACTTCTTGCTTAATACTTAATATACTTCTGTATAAGGCAAGTAATACTTCTGTATAAGGCAAAACTGTTGAGAGGGATTTGCTGCTGCCATTACGGAACAGCCAGAGGTTCAGAGATCCTGTCATTCCTCAGAAAGGTGGGAAAGATGGTTAAAACCTTGCAAAAGAAGTAGTTGAACCAGACCTGCCATGAGCTGGGTAAGATTCTTTCTGCTCTGTGAATTCTGCAACTGTTTTCTCCAATTCCGTTCCTGCCGTAGATAAAATGTTAGGATTTCTCCAGTAATGTGGAATATGACATGCAAGATAAGCACTTTGTTTTGAACCCTTCGTGGTAAAAAGGGTCTTATACTGCTGCAGAAAGTAAGAAATCGATGAATACGTGGTACTTCTTTATAAAGAAATGAAATCTCCTCTCGTTTACGTCTTGCTTAGTTGCTAGTATGTTCATCTACCCCTTGGTGCACAGAGAAGGGCAGAACATCATTGTATTAATACACTTCCTAAGCTTCATACGAGATCTGAATTTTTTTCAATGTAGACTGTCTACTTGGAAAAGAACAGCAAGAGGGGCAGTTCTTGCTGTTATCTTCACTTTCCACATTAGTACAGAGCCAGAGCTTTTGGTCTTGCCGTAGAACTGAATTTAGTTTCCATGGTTCCATTTTTTAATAGAATATTTGATGTAATAAGAAATTTACCTACAGACCTCTCCATTATTTAATTGCATTCTTTAAGCTGGTTATTATACAAATTCCTGAATGTCTTCACTTGTTTTTGTGCATTATAAATGAGCAGCTGTGTAAGATAAATTAAATCATCTGTGTAATCCAATAATGTGGCCAAAAGTATTAAGTTTCTCCAATATTTTGCCTAATTCTTTTGACCTACTTTTCTCAACTTGCTCAATACTGCAAAGGTTTTTTAAGCAGGTTAGTAAAATATAAGACACCCTCCCCCCTTTGCTACTCCTGCCAAGTTTTTCATTAGCATAAAGCATTAAGTATAATGCATGGTGTTTGTAGTGAGGGAGAATAAATTATTTGGTGGCTTAGCTTTTGCTATTGCTGCATCCTCACTAGAATGTGTCTGTATGAAGTCACTGGTTTTAGTGTGAGAGTTGGTTGATTTATGTAGTTACCAGCAGTGATAGTCCTGTCCAAATGAAATGTGTATTTTACCACAATTCCCATTAGTTAAGTTGAAATATCATTTTCTAGGCTCGAACATCAGTGTAAAGTAAAAATACCCACTTTACCAAGACAGTATTTCATATAAATAACACTGATTACTTACATCTTAAAAGTCAAAATTAGTCCACCACACACACACATAAAATCCCACAGACACATGGCATTTTCCCACTAGAAATACATTGGTTAAATGGTGTGAGTCTCAATGATAATTAAGGGAGTAAGTAGCTTAAAGCAGGCAGTGGAGATGAAGGGTATCATCAGGACCTCTATAGACAACACACCTACTGTTACCATTCATTAAACTCCCTATTTCTATTAATAACCTATTTACCTGTTCATGATTTTTTTAATGTTATCCATGGAGATGTGGATTTGAAGCAACATCTGGAAATGCAGGTGAAAAGCCTGTGGGTCCCATGTAGCATGGTGAAAAACTGAATTGTTAAACGTGTGCTATGCACTCTCCCCCTTAGGCTGTCCGAGGTCTTTGCTCAGGCTCATGAAAATAAAGGTCAGAAGTTGCAGTGCTGTCCTGGTGCATCTACAGAAGCTTTTGATTTGATGAATAGTAAGATAGTTGACAGCTGAAATATGATCCTTTTAAATTAAGCTTCAGGGTGGGGTAAATTAAGCTTCACGGCAGCTGAGCTCGTTGCTCATTGCTGCAAAAAGGGTGATCCTGCCCTTTACTGGTCCTTTTCATGTCTGGCTTCAGGAGCTCATGTCCTGTCTTCCTGCCAGGTATCCAGTGCCCTGCTCAAAGCAGAGTGATTCAGGAAGCAAAATGACGGGAAAACAATTTTTTCTTCTTCTTCTTTGTAGGAGAATTAATTTTCTGTGGGTTCAGGTTCATGGGTTAGCATCCTGGTTTCAGCTGGTATAGAGTTAATTTTCTTCTTAGTAGCTGGTACAGTGTGTTTTGCATTTAGTGTGAGAATAAAGTTGATAACATGCTGTTGTTTTAGTTGTTGCTAAGTAGCAGTTATCCCCAGTCAAGGATTTTTCATTTTCCCATGCTCTGCCAGCAAGCAGGTGTACAAGAAGCTGGGAGGGAGCACAGCCAGGACAGCTGACCTGAGCTACCCAAAGGGATACTCCGTACCATAGAATGTCATGCTCAGTATAGAAACTGGGGGGAGCTGGCCACAAGGGCACATCGCTGCTTGGGTGGTGAGCAACTGCACTGTGCATCACTTTTTGTTATTTTACTTTAGTTATTAAATCATTCTTATCTCAACCCACGAGTTTTACTTTCTTTTTTCTGATTCTCTCCCCCATCCCACTGCGGGGGGAGGAGTGAGTGAGCGGCTGCGTGGTGCTTTGTTGCTGGCTGGGGTTGAACCATGACGGTTAGCTGACTGGGAGGGATCTGCTGGATGTCAAAATGAGTGTCTAAGGAGCAGTAGGAGCATGCGGCCGGGAGCAGGAGAGGAGCTGGATTGCCCCTTTTGGAAGCGCCTGGACCTTTAGCTGGTTCTTCTCTGAAACTTCATCTTTGCCGAGAATATCTCACCAACAGGAGAACATGTTTTTCTTCAGAGATAATATCATAAAGATAAGAAAAATTTTATCACTAAATATTTATTATTATTTCTGACTTATGGAAGGGGAAGTGAAGACTAGAGGGCTGAGTGCTCTTCCCTGAGCTCATGATTAGAAGCTGGGTCTTTTGGGTAGCAGGACGCTTAGCCCGTTGGTGGGCATAGCTTCAGGCTGTTTGGTTTTTTTGGGGCAGCTGGAGGAGAAGTGCTACTTCTTTGAACACCAGTCTTCATCTTAGGAATCTATATCCCCACTAATACTTGTATATACTCCTACAGCTAAGCTGGAAGAAATGTCTGTAATAAGGGACAGCAAACCTTTAGCAGTCCCTCATACTTAACAAGAGAGAATACAACAGATGGTTAATATATAGGTTTGACATAGAAAGTTTTTCTCAGATTCTTGTAGGGCCAGTGTGATTCTAGAGTGTGTTTTGAAATCTTTAATTTACAGGTGTTAGTAATTTAGATTTTGAAAACAGAAGTGTGACACTGTAACTGAAGGCTGATTTATATATTTTTTAATACACCTGCTGTATAAATAATGTTGATTAAAAAGCAATTCAAATTTGGTCAGGCAATTATATTTCTGCTTTTATTCTGTACATAGTAGATAGTTCTGTTTAAAACTATGTTAAAAACATTGCCGTCTTTTTATATTTGGATCAATTTCTGGTCAAGTGAAATGATTTGCTCGTGAGCTTTGAAGTAAACCTAATAGGGATATATATGTCTGTTATTTTTTTCCTTTAGGTTTCTCCTATGCAGTCTTCCATGTGCAGTGTGTATTTGATATGAGGTACATTTATTTCTGTGAACATGTCAGGTATATTGGGTAGAGTTAAAAATTGAAAGAAAGAAATACAGAGTAGAAGTATTTCCTCCTATTCTTGCTATATAAACTTTTTTCTCATCTATGCAGGAGGTTGCATCAACAATTTGAAAGCTATAAAGAACAAGTAAGAAAGATAGGGGAAGAAGCCCGCCGTTACCAGGGAGAGCACAAGGATGATGCTCCAACATGTGGAATCTGTCATAAAACAAAGTTTGCAGATGGTTGTGGCCATTTATGCTCTTATTGCCGGACCAAGTTTTGTGCTCGATGTGGAGGTCGTGTCTCTCTGCGATCAAACAATGTAAGTCTTCTGATGTGTACTCTTAAGAAAAAGCCTCCTTGACATTGTCACGCTGTAGATTGTTCACCTTAAGTTTGGCGTTTCATGCTTCATTTTACTTAAGTGTTTCATTCATCGCTTCGTTATGAGGTGTGTATAAAGTAGAATAATGTATTTAATGATTGTGGAGATAATTAGGATTCACCGAGTTAATTAAAAAAAAAAAAAAGAGTACATAGTGTATAGTTTTACTGAGTGATGGGTTGAAGAAAACTTACTTGTTTTTCATAGAATGAAAGAGAAACCCTTTTGCTCAGGTACAACTCCAGATTGGTAAATTTTTATTGAACTCTTATTTCATTTCAGATTTCTTTTTTTTATAGAGCTTTTTGTATACATTTATAGATTTCTCTTACATCAAATCAGTCAGTTATTTGGTTAGAAAAAAACCCCAACCATTTTTGTTACCACAGTGAGAGTGTTACCTCAACTTATTTTAAAATTATTTTTAAAGTAAAACTATTGATTAATCTGGATTAGGTATCAGACTTTCAGGCAGGTGAGATAAATCTTTCTCCCTCTGATCCGCATGCAGTTAGCTGCCATACCCTTCAGTTTTGTGAACAGCTATCTGAAAATACCCTCTGTCCAGTCAGTCCCTTACAGGAACTGGCTATTCACTTGTACGTGAGCAGTAGGATCCATATTTGGAAGACCATTATCTAGTGATTATTTGTGGCTGGTCATCCAGGACTATGGTGTGTTATAAAATATTTTACAAAATATCGTTCTGTTGCATGAAGAGTTTTGTTATCTATGGTGAGATGATGTAATTTTCTCATATGGTTTTAAGGTGCCAGTCTTTTGTGTAGGGGAAATGCATCCATGCTCTTTGTATCAATACAAATTCAGTTAAAAGTGGTCACGAATTTTATAGCAGATAATCATGTTCACAATGGAACTAGTTTATGGCCTTTTCACTTTCTTTGAGCTAAATATCAACTGAATAGGGGTTCTGAAATTTCATGTAAACCAAAAAAAAGCCCTCAGAAACAAATGCATTTCATCTTGTCTGTAGCCCTGATGTACCTGCGAGTCCATTAAATTAAATTCACATTGTGAAAAAATTATGTAGGTGTCTTGGACAAAAATTTTCATATATTCATCTTTTCATGTAAATAGATGCATTACATTGCATTTCCTGCAGGTGGTGTCATTAGAGCAAGTCTATGAAAATATAGTTTACTTTGATACGTTACGTTATACTACTAGTTTGGGTGCATATGATGCAGCTTATCTTTACTCAGAAAAAAATTGAATAGATTTTAAGTATTTTTCACCCACTGTTTCAAGTCACAGAAATGGAAAAGTGTCCATTCATTTGTAACTCGCATTTTGTTTCTTATATTGTTTATGGTTCTGTGGGTTAGGGTGGGAAAACGTTTTCTACTATGTAGTAATGTCATCTTCTTATTTAAAGATTTTTTTTTTTAAATTTTATGTTTTTATCTCTTTTTAGAGAGTGATTAGAATTGCATTTCTTTGGAATCTGTCTATTAATACTTGCCTATTTTATTCTTTTTCTCCTCTTTCTTTCTTTTCTCTTTTTATTCTGCTTCCTTGGATGCTTTCCCAAAGGAGGACAAAGTGGTTAGAATCCATGCTTTTTATCATTTATTATTATAATGTTGTTAGTTAACTGGGAAAAATATTAATGTAAAAAATTGAACTGAAATTTTAAAATCATCCGAAGGGGAGGGGGGAAGAACAGGAATCCTAACACCCCGTCCCTGCCCATTCCCTAGCTGAACATAGGCCTCAAAGATAGCCCAGCAAGGAAACCCAAGCCTGTTGTCAAAATTAGGACAATAAAAGAAGTTAATTAAGAACTGAGAATTACTAATAGGCTAAAAAGTAGAGGTGGTAATAAAGCGTAATAAAGCCTTATTTCATAAAAATGTCTTTGGTTAACCAGACTTGAGGTTTTTTTGCATGCAAGGTCCTTCCATCAGCTTCAGGAAATCTAATTTAGTATTTTAATTGTAATTTTACAATGATTTACATGGTTTGCTGTGTTTCACTTCTGGCTGCAGCAGAAATTCAGGGAATTCTTGTGAAATCGGCTTTTTAATTTACATTTGGAATAATATGCATAGGCAAAGTATAACCTTTTACAAGTGGACATAAGTAAGCAGGATGGAGCGAATCCTTTGTGAATGTGTAGTTACCATTTCAAAAATCTGCAAAGCTCTTAGGATCAAGTACTGGTATATTCACCACTAATGCCTGTGCCTTATCTGAAATAGGTGAGGGTGGTTCCCCATTCATCTCTGCGCCCTGTGTGTGGAGGAAGGGGTGGCAATACTTGAGCAGAACAGTGCATGTCCACTTACCGCCTCTTCTCAGGCACGTCTGCAAAAGGTGGAATTCCAGATTTTAACTTGGAGACTGAGGTAGTGGGAATTAGCCAGCCTTGCTGGCACTTTAGCTGAAACGAGCGTAAAGTCATTACAATCCAATGTAGTTTTTGATGTGTGGATGATGGCGTTACGCTTCTATTATGAAGCAGTGCTATGTCCCAACTTCCATCATAGCATAGCTGTAACCTGCAAGTTAGTACTGTGCAACAGCCGGAGAAAATGATTTCTATCACACCTTCATATTGCAGAAGTGTTTTTTTTCTAAGGCAGTGGTGTTCTGAGAGCATGGTTGTTTTCCTAATGGCTATGAAATAGAACTTGCTACACCTTCATTCCACTGTTTTCTGTGTGGTACTCTGGACAACATGCTGAAATAATCCAGGACTTCCAGATCTTTTCCATTCTATTCAGCTAAATCACTTAGGAAAGAGTAAGAGAAGGTTCAGCTTGATACTGACGTCTTACTAAAGCAGTGCATCACTGATGCATCCTCTGGGGTGTATTAAAAGGTTCATGCACTTGTAGCAGAGTCTTCTTTAGGGCCAGAAACAGCAAAGCCCTTAACTGCTGAAAGTGCCACTTAGGTACAATTTAGCCACGTAGGTTTTGGAGAGCAATCCAGGCGAACTCACCTGACCTACTTACACACTTCAGGCATCCTCCACACTTCAGTTTGGAGCAAAAACTTTGCTGGATAACTGCAATTGTGATAGCGTCTGCATGCAGTAGAGACTGTGTCTTTGATGAGGTGACAGCTCAGGTGTTCATCTTTGAAAAATGTCATTTGGGATCCAGAAAACAGACTCCACTGCACTACAGTGCTCTGAAGACATGTGTCCTGAAGACATACCTGACTCATTTGGATTGTCCTAAGTTCAGTTAAATATATCCTTATTGTTTGCACTTGCCTTGGTTTAGGTTTTGCTGTGTTGAACTCCCAAGCTTCCACGTGGCAAGAAAATGCCCTAATAATATACATGAAAATATCTTCTAAACCTTGTTATGAAGCTGAGCTACCTCTCTTTAACAGCTGAAAAGTTACGGGAGTCAGAGGGAGAGTATCCAATAATTAGTCCTGATTGTGTGAGCAACAGGGGGAAGTTTATTTTGTAAAGTACAATTCCTTTAGCAGTGCCTGTCTTTGAAAGCTAATGGAATATATAGCATGAATTAATTAAAAAATATTAATACATACCTACCAAATAACATATTTTATAAGCAGAACAATTGGTATAATTCATATAGAGCAACATGAGAAAAATATTATTTGTTAATTATTTTCAGTGGTTCAGTGTTCCTGACTAATCTACATATAGGGGCAAACCCTTCTTTATCTGCTGAGCTTCTTGTTAGTAAAGACTTTTTAAACATGTTTATATGAGCCTTGCTCTCTCCACATGAATTTTTGCCACAATAAATTAATATTAAAATACATGCACCAAGTTTGTACAAGTTAGGGGTGCCTCAGTTGGAAAGGATGACGAAGTGTGAGTTAGCAAAGTGCCAAGCCCAGGAAAAGTCAAGCATTATCCTAGATTCAAGGTATTTCCTGTAGAGTTGGAGAATTAATATTAATGAGACCTCACCTGGGATGTTGTGTATTGTGCGTTACTCATAGTTCACAAATGCAAACTGTGATAAGGCACAAAGAAGGTTATACAGAGGATGATCAAAGAAATGGAGAGCTGCTCATATGAGAGAAGACTAGAGAGATTAGGGGGACAAAAGCTAGAGCAATTAGAATTGATATCTAGAAATACAAAATTGATATCTAGAATTACAGTAATTTTAAACAATGAAAATAACCTTCAAACTAGAGGACAGTGAATACGTAAGACCGAATGGGTGTAACTTGGCCATAAATGCACTTGGCTTTGAAAAAGATTTTTTTGCCATCAGTAGAGTAAAGCCTTGGGAAATTTTTTCATGTGACTTATTGGAAGAAAAAACAACCCAATAAAATTTTAAAGGTTAAATTTGATTAGAGTTTAGGAAAGGAATTATGTAATGTGGTTGCTTGTGGCTATAGGGGAATGTATTGGATCCTTAAGAGGTCCCTTGCAACTGTTGCTCTTAGCTAAGTATTTTTAAAATAGAATGTAGATAATGTAATACTTTGAAGCTGTTCTTGACCTTTTCAAGTAAGTACCAAATATATTTTAAGGACTGTTTCAAAAATATATAGCAGAACTTAATATGTTCTCTCCTTGTTTAAAATAATAAAGAACATCCTAAAACACCGATTCCTTGTAGTGCGAGTTAGTAGGCATCCTAGGTTTATCAAGAGATGACTCCAGCACACTCACAAAATTAATTGGCGATAACTGCTACATACTAGTGGCTAGTGAGGCACATAACTTTCAGCGATTCTTATATGTCAAAATGCACCCCTAAATAGGTGTCTGAAGTTCTTCCATGTACTTTGAGTATCAGTTAGCTCAGTGGGTATTGAACGAAGTGAAATTTGTATGACGTTGACAGAATTAGGTGGAAGATCCATGTTCCAGATTAAGCTGCATATTTAGCTGTAGCAATCAGTCTGCCATTCTACAGATTTCACGAGGATTATAATTTTTGATCAAATTTAAAGTGAAGAGAATTGGGAGCAAATGATAAAAAAGTTTTGTCACTACTTTCCCGTGTTTTCCAGAAATGTTGTGCAGAATAGAGTGGTTTGCTTACTCATTTTTTCTGTGTACATACGTAAAGGATGACTGGGAGAAAATCAGGATGTAGAATCCACTATAGATGTATGAGAATTGATTTACCTGAACTGAGTAGTATAATAATTGCAGAAAGTAATGCTGATTATCAGTGCTGAAATACTAGAGATTCACATTTCTGATCTGGCTTTCACTGAAATAGTTTTCATTTTAGTATAATGTCAGTGATTTATACTCTGAAAGAAAGACAACTTGGAAACATTTCCCTAATTGTATGTCAAGTGTTTTTACAGGGTGTTTGTCATTTAGTTCCTTTAAATTATGCTTAAAATTTGCTTACATAATGGCTTGCCAATTTAAGCCTTACCAATTGGGTGCATATGCCATGCTGTTCAGCTGTGTACTCACGGTTTTAACAGAAGTTGTTAATATTGTCAGAACAAAATGTCTGGATTGTCAGGAGTGTTTTTACATCCCTTTCACAGAACTCTTATGTCAAATTGTCCATTAAAAAGCTAATTTATGTAAGTTCTGACTAATACAGCTGTAGAAGCAGAAAAAAATCCATCAGAAAGAGGTAAAAATTACATAGCAAATTGCAAAGTGATAGCAGATAAATTCTCTCTCTCTCTGTAGCATTCAATGTAATTTGTTTCCTAAAAGATTTGGGTTTTGTATGCATCAGGAAAGAAGCACCGCTTTTCAGTAATTGCTCCCTAGAACTGCTGCTTTCAGCAGGTAAAAGGAGAGGGGGAAAAAAAAAAAAAGGTCCAGCAAGAAACAGGAATTCTATCTCAAGTAAGATGCAGAGCACTTTATTGTGCTTTCTGGGAAGTTAGTTCACTTCCAAACAAATGCATGTGTTAAATATTTTTTAATTAAATCCTTAAAATCAGCTTGCTCTTCACCAGGTCTGCTGAAGCAACATGTTTGACTTTAACACCTGTTTTTCAGTGTCCAGCTAGCAAAAATGATCGGTTGCTTCTTGTAAGCAACAAAAAAAAGCAGGCAGCTGATGCTCGTGCTCTGAAGTTAACCAGATCAGAGCTTCTTCCTTCAATGGTTGGAGTGTAGAAGAGTCACTAGACAGCTGGGTTTTTTCCCTTGTAGCTTTAAATTGGCATTAAATCGGTAACTGCTCAGTTGTGCTACTTGATTCATCCGAGTTTAGCTTACCTGTTAGCCAAACACTTAAACTGTTTACTTGTCATGTGATTCTACAGTTGATGACCAAGAAAATATATTGCTACTGCAACCTTCTGTCTTAACCCATGACAAAGGGCTCCTGAACTGTTCATGGCTGGTTTTGCTGTTGACATGCAAGCTGGGTAACAGTGATCTGTGGAGGCTCTACATAAACCATATTGGAAACTCCATGTAGGATATTGGACCGTGAATAAAAAAAAAAAACCCAAACTTTTAATCCCCTGCAGTGTTACTACTGGACACGTTATCCTATTTTTAGTCTTGTATTTTCAGTACCTTTATTTCAATGTAACTGATTCAAGAATATGGGAATTATTTTGAATTTTTTTTAGTTAAGAAAATGTCAGCAATACCTTTGAGTGTAGTAATTCCTTCCATTGCAAAAACTTGTGTTAAAAAACCTAAGTACTGATAAGATCTCAAATGTCAATAAGGGTTTTAAAAAAGAGCTTTATTCTACCTCCTCTTGCCTAATCTCCTGTACTCTATATATGTTATGTGTATGTAAAGCATATATTGTATGGATTTTTTTGTGAGTGAATATACATGCATACTATATACATGCATCCTACTATATAGTCTAATACAGGAAGTACGGGGCAGAATAAAGCTCTTACATACCACCTTTTTGACCTTTGAAAGCTGTAAATCATTCAAGGTATTTAAATCAATTGAGGAATTATTATTTATATTTATCTTGACAAAACAAAATGGTATGCCATAGCAGTCGCAGAATCCCAGAATGACTGTGGTCGGGGGGAACCTCTGGAGGTCATCCCATCCAAACCCCCTGCCCAAGCAGGGCCACCTGGAGGAACTTGCTCCTCACAGCTTGGCGTACCCATGTGTCTTTTGACTTGCATGGTGAACAATGAAAGAGTCAAGGATCTTTCATGCCATTTTTGTTACTTTTCCCCATTGTAACTACACACATTATGAGCTTACATGAAATCTCAAGTTCTGCTAGGGAATAATTCTGTGATTTACAACTTTAGACAAATGAATTCCAGAATTTCACAGAATCTTTCAGAAAGAGCACTAACAAGTACTATGCTTTTTTTTTTCGCTCCATGTTCAAACAGAAAGAAAGAAAGAAAAAAAAAAAAAAGCCACCAGAATAACTTCAAGCTTTTTGTTTCCTTCAATGTAGTATTTTTATCATTTTAACACTAACAACCTTACATTCTGTTTGGTCCAATTAAGCTGGTGGTATAAAGCCAAAGAGCCTTCAAGTGATTCTCCCAGCAACACCGTGTATCCTACTGGCTCAGATATTGTCTGAGGCATGGGAGATCAGTGTTGAACTCCATGGTGATTAAAACTTGCTTTCCCACGTGGGAATACAGCGCTATCAGTACTGAGGGAGAGAAGAATATCTTCCTACCTGACTTGGGTCAGTCTCACTTCAAAGTTAGAATGGAAAATGTTGAAATAATTTTTCTGGTTTTCTTTTTGTGCAGAAGTACACACTGAGCTTGTATCTAGATTTGACATTGCCAAAAATGTATTTATTCCATTTTTCTAAGAAGTTACCCTGCTTTACCTTTAAAGGTGTGCCTTCACAATAAAAGATAGTAGCAAATTTAGTTCTGACATTTTACATCTCACAAGCTAGATCTGCTTAAATGGATGCTTTAAAAAATAATGGGAAAGAACATAATTTTTTTCCAGTGAGTGAAGGCTGTGTGATTTTTTTATTGTTATTTAAAACAAAATCATATACGCTGAATACATAAGAAAAGTTTAATCAGTTAAAGAAAAAAGACAGGAACCCAGCTATCGACTTCTGTATTGCATTAAACTGAAATGCTACAGGTAACCGATCACAGTGGCTGTTCCACTGTGTCACATGGTAGTTGTCTTATGATTATGTTCTGTAGGAACTTGTTGTACAATAATAATATTATCTCCTATGTTTCCTGGGAGAAGACTTCTAGTTTCTCTTACTTTTTCAATGTCTGTTTTATAAGGTGTTTTCAGCTGAACAAGAGAACACCTTTTCCCAGGCTGATGCTATTTTCCCCAGGTGTGTGTTATTTTGTAGTAAAGGGTAAAGAGAATGCTTTTTAAAAAGTATTCTTAAGTATTAAATTAAAAAACTATCATGCGATAGTATACACTTCTGTTTTTGAATGCTTTCCCTTAAGAATTTTTTGATTCTTCATCCTGGGAGTAAAATAAGATTTGTAGCTTCTTGATTTTTTTTTACACTTCTAATTGCTTGTGCGTCAGCAGGTGTTGCTCTTTTTACCCTTTTTTTATGTTATTGAGTAATAAACAGTGTTAACCGTGGTCTTGTATCTGTTGATGCATGAAAATTTGAAGTTCTAGGAAAGGTTGATACTGGGGACTTGAGAAATAATTCTGGCTTCAGAAAGTGCAACAATATAGAAATATATTTGTTCACTTTTCTGTCAAAAATGTGTTCATCTATGACCCAAATCTGTGTAAGTAAAGAAGTGGGATAAAGGTGTTGTGTAAAGGAAAATATTTTTAGGTACTTGGTTTCAACTGTAGATACATATTGAAAAGAAGAGTAAAGGAAAGGCTCTAACAATTGAAATCTGTTATGTCTTGTATACGTTGCACCTTAAGAAGAAAGAGGATAATAAAGGAAAAAAAAGACTAGGGTTGCAGCACAATATTAAGTCACGAGAAGGGCCTGTTTGCTCTTTGATGTGTTCATATACTTTAATATAATTGATCCTATAAACTGTAACTTCCTAGTAGATGCTGATCCTTGTCTATTCAGTGCACTGCAGTTTTGAAAATGAACAAGTATGACCTTTATAGGTTTAATAAGATAATGTATGCATATCTGGTGTAAAGAAACAATGTGAACAGCTTAAATCGGACTCAATTTTGATCATTCTTGATTAGTCAAAATAATAATTATCAAATCAGGAGAAAAGAATCAGCCAATTAAAAAAACCTGCTAAAATGATGTATTCATATGCATGAAATCAAATTTTCTTTCTACATCTTATTGCTCATACTTATTAATTGTGATAGATTGGAAATACAATAATAGTATTTGATCACCCTTTTGCTTGCAAGTATGCCATCAAAAAGATCTGTAGATAGCTGTAATAATAGTGATACATACAATTAAACCCCTAATTTTAAATTGAGCATTTCTTCTTTAATGAGGGATTTCTCCTGTAACAGGAACCTTTTAGAAACAAGTTATTATTGCTGACTCATTATTAACACTCTCAGTAAATAAATACTAAGGCTTATAATAAATATTTAAGGTTTATACAGCAAATATTTCAGGCTTATCTGTCTTCCAGATGTTTTTGGGAGTAGGGTTTGGTTAGCTACTGGTAGGGTATCTGTGTAGATCAGTCTGTATAGGTGATCACTTTGAAAGCATAGTCACCCCAGGAATCTGTTTCTGGCTCCTCCAGTTCTTCATTCACTTCAACACGTTTCCAGCAATGTTACTATCAAGAAAAAACAAACTCAGCCTTAAATCCATGCAAAGCCTGTATATAGCAAGCTGCCATTTTGGCCGAGAGGTCACTATATTTATTTGGAACTGTTCTTACATCCTTTCAGTATGTTATGCATGTTTAATTGTCTTAATTTTCCCCAATGTGCTACTTTTTCCAAGTCCTTTAATTCATTGTAGGAATTGCTTTGAATTTATTGTTACGTGTTGATAACAAGGCAAATCTAATCTCACTACTATTAGTAACAGACTATTACCTTTATGGTATCTTAAAATCCAAAACTGCACTGGCATTTTCATTGCTATATCAAATTTGCAGTTATTATTTCTGAATTCATTTTGCCTTATTGCATTCCAAATTAAGCCAACAATTTTCTTTGCAAGGTATTGTGTATTTCCTGTGCTTCTGTTACCTTCATTTCTGTAATGGAATAACATGTTAGTTGTCAGCTCTGCAGAAATAGCTGGTATCATGAGAGATTTCTAAACCACTATATACCATATATAATAAACATACTATGATTTTCTTTCTGCTATGGAATACAGAACTAATGAGCAAATATGCTATGTTAATAAAAAAGATGTAGAAAAAGTGTCTTCATAGTATTAGCTTTAAAATTGAAAATTTTAGAATATGTTTTCATATAACATCTAGCTGTCTCAGTTGCACTGCACGTAGTCTTTTTTCAGTCTGTAAGGAAGTAATCTTGGAGTGTAAAAACCAGAAGTTTGGAATAAAGAGGTGGCTAATCCAGAGACTGTGACTGGTATAGGTAATTTTAGTTTGTCCATGTCTAGCTTCTTGGAAATTTGGCTTGCACATATTTATTGTAGCAACATGTTGGGGAATAAATTCATTTCATTAGGTACATGTACAGCTCTTTGAAATTAATGGTCTGCAATGTTAGGTGGAGGACAGTGTGGAAGCCAGCATGTTCTGCCTGCGTGAGGGTGGGGTGAGTCTGGATATAACCCACTTTTCCAATGTGCATCTGTATAGTGAGTCTGATCACTGGAAATGAATTCGTGCTGTGCAATACTTTGAAGAGAGAAATCAAGTAAAAGTGCCGTTATTACTGTTGACAAACATGTAATGTGTATACTTGCGTTGTGTCAGATGGTTAATATACTTACCCAGCATTTGCTCATGTCAGAGGTAGCCTATCAATCAAGGAGGCATCTGGCAGTCAGAATCCTAGATATTAATCATTTTGATCTATTTCTTGAATGCTTCACGTAACTGTATCCAAAATTCACACATATATTATTGAAGGGATGGCCACATAATGATGTGCCATCTATTGGCAAACCAACCGAGGTTGTTTTTGTGTTTTGTCATCCACAGCTTCAGTTGGGATGCAAAAAAAAAAAAAAATCTGGCAGCTTAAACTGAAGTGGAGACTGAGTGCACCCAGGTAGGGGCTGTCCAGGAGCATGGGGTGGAGCTGGCAGGATTCCCCAAGGAGACCTCAGCGTAACTAGAAAGTGAGGATGTACAGCCAAGCCACAGCGATAGGAAGAGACTCCAGGAGGGGACTCTGCAGAAGCCACGGCTCAGTGGAAGGGATTACTTTACAGAGACATACTGGCCAGGCAAACACTTAAAACCATCTAAACTTTCATCTAGTTAACCCAGAAGCTATGAGCCTTGATACCTCTTCTGGTTGATATTCTAATGAAAGCTTAGCCCTAGAGATGGGAGATACTTTTCGTCCTTTTTTTAATTGAGGACTGAATAGCAAAGGTACAGGAGAACTCCGGGGAAATGCGTAGCCTTTCTTTAAGCTCAGGAGGCTTGAAGGAGTGTGTAAGTGGGATGCCTGGGGGATACGGTACACCAGCAGAGCTGATGTCCAAACAAAGAGCTCAGTCAGAGCTATTTGTCCTGCAGCAGCGCCCAGGGGAGGAGTGTTTTATCTGTGCAATGCACCTTCAGTTTTTCCAGCAGCGGTCTGTTTCCTCGATATCCTTGGGGTTTTTTGCTGTAAGACAGTCTAGCCTGTCCCTTAGTTCAAACGGTCCCCAGCTGCAGTATCTGTGAACAGTCATCCTGTAAAAGAATCCACTAAAGTGGAAGATTTCTTCTAAACGTGCTCCATCCTTCTCTAGAACACTTTAGGTTTTGGCAACTGAACTCACTGAATCCCCTTGTCCAGCCTGAGGCTACCTCTGTTGTTCCTTGTGGTCACAACAAAACCAGTATGCTGCTGACTCCTGGGCAGGTGAGAGCGCACTTATTTAAATGCAGGCTGATTCCACAGCCCGGAGTGTGCCCCGTAGCCCCAGCAAATTCTTCTCTTGATCAATTTATTTCTTCTTGGAATTTGTAGCTTTCAGCTTGGAGCATTGTGGCCCTCGTTCATGGAAGATCCTTTCACATGATGGGATTTTTAATGTGAAATGTGGGGGTTGGGACTAAATATGACTTCTAATATTCATTTAAAATTTCCATATTTCTGTACACTGCTGAGGCAAAATTCTTTGGTTTTAGAAGTCACAACATAATGTGGAGATGCTAAATAGAACCAAATTTAGGAAACTGAATTTTGGGGCTATTTTGTCACCCCAAAACCAGAGAGATTTTAGCTAAAAAGATATCTTGCTGCAGAGAGAGATTTGATAAGATTTATGACCTATTAAGCATTATGAAAAATGGACAAGTAGCAGAAAAAATTTCCAGAGAACAAAGTAATTATAAGGACTAAATGTAATCTCTGCTCTTTCTCGTTTTCTATTTCTCTTTTTATTATAAATAACCTTAATCCTCATCCAGGATTAAAATTCAGTGTATTTTTAGCAATGCAATGTCCTAGATAAAAGATACTTTCATCTATGTTTTTATATCTTTTGCATTCTGGAGCATTTTGTGATTTTACTTAACAGATGGATACTTCCATCTACATATCTCCAGTGCTGCAATTAGTGAGGGCTTAGGATCGTTTGTCACAGATATACCTGAGGTACATGATTTTATTAAATGTAATATGTGAGTTTGGAGATAGAACAGTGTATGTCAAGCAAGCAAATCTATAGACAAAGTTTCTGTAATATTTTGTGGGGTTTTTTTGGGATTCCATTAATAAAGAGACCCATTTGCAACTCAGCCTTCCTATGGAGATAAAGTAAACCCCTCCCCAAAACTGTGATTATAAAATGGTATAAAATATCTCTTACTGGTTGCTTAATGACTGGTAAGAGATTAAGTGAAAATCTACACAAAATGCAATCTGCAGTTTCTTAAGGAGCAGATAAAACCTGTCCTGGTTTCAGCTGGGATAGAGTGAATTGTCTTCCTAGTAGCTGGTATAGTGCTGTGTTTTTGAGCTAGGTATGAGAAGAATGTTGATAACACACTGATGTTTTCAGTTGTTGCCGAGCAATGTTTAGACTAAGTCAAGGATTTTTCAGCTTCTGATGCCCAGCCAGCAAGAAGGCTGGAGGGGCACAAGGAGTTGGGAGGGGACACAGCCAGGGCAGCTGACCCAAACTGGCCAACAGAGTATTCCATACCATGTGACATCATGCCCAGTATATAAACTGGGGGATTAGGGGCAGGGGGATCGCCGCTCGGGGACTAACTGGGCGTCAATTGGTGGGTGGTGAGAAATTGCATTGTGCATCACTTGTATATTCTAATTTATTACTACTATTGTCATTTTATTAGTGTTATCATTATCAGTTTCTTCTTTTCTGTTTTATTAAACCATTCTTATCTCAAGCCATGAGTTTTACTTCTTTTCCCAATTTTTCTCCCCCATCCCACTGTGTTTGGGGGGGAAGTGAGTGAGCGGCTGCGTGGTGCTTAGTTGCTGACTGGGGTTAAACCACGACAACCTAATAATTTTTTAAATCCAGATTGAGCTTTCCAAAGAGCTGCAAATTATTTAGGCTGATGTTTAATCATGTACTGTGCAATTACAGTATTCCATCTAAAAGGCTGGTCAACTAACTTACATGCAACAGGTTTACAGAAAATTTGGAATTAAATGTTATTTTCTCTATGATCTATTAGATTTGTGATTAACTTGCCCATAAAAAGCAGACTCCCATAGCAAAACCTTTGTATTGGTGAGTTTTGTGAAAATGATTGGGGATATTACATTGTAAAAAGTTGAGTATTACTGAGAAATCCAGATTAATTGTATTGATGAGCAGATGTTGCTGGGACTCTAAATAGATGAGCATGCACATGATGGTTGTGTTGTCGTGACTGGAGGAAATCTTTATATGTTTCTGGGATGTTATTAATGATGGTGCAATTTGCATCTCTGCAATGTGTGGTAAGTGATTGAAACTCATGTATTCTATTACTTACCTATGCATGCATCGGCAAAGTTAATTTTTCTAACATTTTTTCTCTGGCCAAATAGCTTCTACAAATGGAGAAAAGGGCAGTGGAAGGTCCATCCAGCAAACTGCTCTCCAGAGTTTTGTCAGCCAGACAGCTTTACCCTTTAGGATTATTTGGATCAGTCCTTTTAGCTGTAGCGAAACCTGCTTTCCTACCCTGTTTCAGGGACTGATCTGGCTGTTTTTGTGGGACCACGGAGACAACTTCTTGCCCATGTAACTGCAATGCAGCAGGAAAAGCAACAAGGTGGAGCAGGGAATTAAATGCAGGAAGGTTTCAACCACCTGCTTTTCCTATATTATTCTGGTTTTTACCCCTATGCTTTCAGCATAGATACAACCTTGCTCTTGCATATCTGTGAATGTCCTATGTTACAGGTTTTACCCCTTTGCTCTATACACCTAAGTATATATTTTCCTGATCAACCAGCAAGTGAGTGTTTAGTAGAGCCTATTGTTCATGTTAGAGGAGCTGCCCTCTTGGTCACTTCTGTAAACTATTAAAGAGGAGGCTGGTGAGGTGTCCAAGAGAGATTAAGCCAATACGTTTACCTGTCAGACTGAGTAGGAATGAGTTCCAGATGAGAACCCCTACATTAGATGTGAGCTGTGTTTATGCTTTCATTGTACTTACTGGAGGAGATCAGTGTGGCTCAGAGTGATTCAGCTTGCTCTGAACTACACTAAATCTGCTCTGAATCTTTCCCAACTGTAGTGCTTGTTTAGGGAAGTGGAGCCCGTAGTCATCTTGTGTCAAGGTACTGCAGAGTTTTACTGTAGCTTCCAGCAGCTACTCCAGATGAGGGTGGCTCTCAGGTAATGCCCATGTCATACCTAACAGCTCCACACTCGTATTTTGGAAATTTTAGGGTGTTACAGGTAGAACTGAATGCCAGTGTTGAGGCAGTTGAATCCTACTGTAGATTTTTCATTAGTTACAGTAGGAAATCAGACAGCAGTGATGGCCTGTAGACACATTTAGAAACCTATATTTAGTCTTATCTCAAATGAAACCTTACACGCTTGGTCTGAATCTTCTGTGCAAACCTACGCCTTCTCTCCCCTACAGGCAACCTGACAAGTCATACAGCAGCAGATACTTTTTTTAGCCTTTCATCTCCTACATAAATTGACCCTCTTCAAAGAGGGTATCTATGGTCTCATGCAGTCTGTGATGTGTGGAAAGCTGTGAATATATTCTGCTTTAGAGAGTTCAGTTTGGTTTTTCTCCCATGTTAAAGACAAACACTGACAAGAAAATGTTGTATGTTACTGAAAATTGTACTAACCCACAGTTCAATTTGCAATATTTTATTTAGGAGATAAATTATTAGTGTTATAAAATTCTTTTTCCATTTCTTGAGTATAATTCACAGACCTGTGAAGACCAAAATTTTTTTTTTTTTTTAACTCTATGGCCATGCAATTAGATACTCAAAACCTCGTGTTGAAAATTTGTTATACACAATCTTCAGGTAATGAGGATGGCATAGCTCAACTGACTATGAGTATTCAACTACATAACGATCAGTAGTCAGCTAAGGGAAGGTTTTACTTAACTAGCTTAATCTAGACTAGAATGTTTTGGCCTTCTTGAGGCTGAGATGGTGACTGGAGAAAACCTAGGGTGGTCTGGTTGATTTAGGAGAGGCTGCTTGTTTTTGTAAAAAGCTGACTGACAGATTTGGGATAGAAGAGAGAGGTGCTGTAAGCCGTGCAGGTTGTTTTCTCCCAAGTCATAACTAAGGAGCAAGCCTAATGCTTCAAGCTACAGAATATTCAGGCAGTCTTAGCTGCTATGTGTTTCTCAAACTGTGCTCTCTCTGTAATGCCAGAGATACACAGTATCAAAAGTTACTGTAGGAAAAGCTTTGTGGAGTCTCAACATCTGTTGCAAACTGTTAGGTACAGTTCTCTCCAGACTCCCTGCCTAAATTGCCAAGTTATCCATTGGGAAGAAAGCTGAACGCTTGACAGATCTGGGGTTCTGTTACGGAGACCCAATGATAAATAGAAATGAGTACTTCAGAGACAGTAATTATATGAAAAGTAACTTGTTTCATAAGTTCTTTGATATGGAAGTTCATGACTGAGTTAAATTTGATTAAGGAGGCTGTTAAATCTATCCAACCTGCATCTGAAATGCATCCAGTTAGTTTTTTTTATTCTCCCATTGAAGATTATGAGGAGAGACTGTTAAGACTCCAAAGACTGTAGATGGACTTCCAGTCATTTGTAAAACTGTTATGCAGTTTGTTTCACAAAGACAAGATTTACACCAGTCAGCTGCATTTCTTCATTTTGAAGGTCTTGTCAGAGAAGCTTCTGTGGTGGGTTGACCTTGGCTGGCTGCTAGATTCCTCAACAGGGCAGGGGCAGAAAATAAGATGGAAAAGCTCACGGGTTGCCATAAAAATGGAATTGGTTCACCAGTTACCATCACAGGCAAAACAGACTCAACTTGGGGAAGATTAATTTAATTTCTTGCCAACTGAAATAGAGTTGGATGGTGAGAAGCAAAGACAAAACCTAAACCACCTCCCCCCTTCTCCCTTCTTCTGAGGCTCAACTTCACTCCCTCATTCCCAACTCCTCTGCCTCGTCCCGCTGAGTGGCGCAGGGGGATGGGGAATGGGGGTCGAGGTCAGTCCGTAACAGCTCCTCTCTGCCGCTCCTTCCTTCCTCACGCTCTTCCCCTGCTCCAGCTTGGGGCCCTCCGTGGGCTGCAGTCCTTCAGGAAAAAAATTCTTCTCCAGCGGCCACAGTTCCTGTCAGGAAAACCTGCNGGCGGCGTCAATCCCTAAAAAAAAAAAAAAAAAAAAAAAAATCTCCAGCGGCCACAGTTCCTGTCAGGAAAACCTGCTCCAGCACAGTCTTCTCCACAGGCTGCAGGGGGGGTCGCTGCTCCGGCGCCTGGAGGACCTCCCTCCCTCCTCCTCCTCCTCTCACCTCCGTGCTCGCAGGGCTCTTTCTCACACTTTTTTCTCACTCCTCACTGCCTGTGTCATGTTTTTNCCTCCCCCCTCCCCCCCGCCAGCGCCTGGGCACCTGCACCGGAGACAGCTTCAGCCAGCTCCCTGGCAGTGCTCATGCAGCCTGAGGGACGCTGGCCTGTGTGGTCTGTCCTTTTTAGGCCTCGTACTATTTTCTGTTTCTTTCTTAGCCGCTTCTTTTTGTCACTCCAGCTGTCATGGGATCAACTCGCCATGTTCTGCTTAATTACTTTCTTTGAGCATAAATATCTGTAGTTACTGCTTTCTTCAGTGAACTGACTGGATTTAATCCTTTGATTTGAGGCATGAAACAATAGCTTGTTTTCAGTGTAAAGTATGTAGATTTTTGAAACTTTACTCTGGAAGGTTTTCCTTTTTTTATTTTCTCTCCTTTTTTAAAGGTAGAAGATCCTTCATACAGTCAGTGGCACACACAGGTTGTCAACATCCTTATTAGGTTGCTTTCATTTTCCATTTTGTTCTCAACTTTTGATTATTCTTCTGATTACCTGTGAATTTCAAAACTATATCATGGTGAGTTTTGGAGCCGTGTTGCTTACAGGCTTTATTTGCATTATAAGCTAATTTATAATTCAATAATAATTCAATAGATAACAATGCTGCACTTGGCATCCCACTGTTGCATTATACCTTGTGTAATAAATTAGAATCATACAGAAGCAACTTTGCATACACCAAGTGGATGAAAATGAGTTAAATGATGAACACAGAGCTAATTCTAAACTACCATCAACATAAAGTGACTGTCTTTCTACTTTAGCCCCAGAAGGATCAGATTTGGGGTTTAACTGATTTAACATTTGCTTTTAAAAGCCATTCTTCTGGAAGTGCTAAATTATGGCAAGAAGAGCTTCCTGATATACATCACCTTATATTGCTTGTAAGTTGGCTGTTTTCTCAAAACGTGCTGTCTACCCTTTCATTTGGTTAAGGCCTTCAATTTGTTTGACAGCAATCTGCAGTTTAGTGTTTTATTTTAGAGCTGTTATAGGCAACTAAGAACTCTATTATTTGGCCATATGTATGTTATAAATGTAGCTACTACAATGTTTATGGGCTGAGAAATCACCTTTTCCTCCTTGCTTCTATTCTTGGTTTTATTTTTCTGTCCTTTTAAGTATATAAACTGCCCAGCATATATTTAAACTGTAATTACTATTTCTTAGCAGTTTATTTTACTGAATAGCTGAAAGGTATGTACTCTCTTAATCTTTTTTCCTTCTTTATGTCTGATGGCTTTCTGGATGGCTAACTTTAGCTCCCCAGTAATTTCTTTTTCCGATTTAAATGTCACACAGTATTATATTAAACAAGTACAAAGAACTTATGATTCCTGTGCTTCAAACAGCAAGGAAAGGGAGCAGTGTTCAAGATCAATGTACTATATACAACTTTTAGGCTTCTGTCTTGTAAACTCTTTGGGCTGACTAAGTATAGCAAATACTGTAAATGTTTCAAAAAGAAAGTTCCTTGTGCTTGCACACCAAGTGACATGGCATAGTCTGAGCAACTCCTTGAAACAAAATGCTAAGATCTCTCTCTATAGTAATATTTCTTATAGAGAATAAGTAAACGTGTAGATTTAGAAACTTGAGCACTTCTGCTTTGATTTAGTTTGAAGGAAAACTATCAAAATCATACAAAAAACTTGGTACTATAATCTGACTTGCACAGAGCATGACGTTCAGTGCAGATTTTAAACTTTTCAGTTCTGTCATATTCTGCAAGCAGCAAATGCTTATAAGGCTAACAGTACTCTTATCGCAAGTGCTCAGGGGAAAAATAAAAGTTTCTGCTAGTGATTGAACATTCAACTTCAGAATACTTCTTGTTTCCTTAAAATAGGCAGGACAATAAAAAAAAGTGAAGGATTTGCGAATAAAAGATTGCAATGCCACATGATTATTACAAAAGCTGCTGGACATGCTTTGTTTCCATTTAGAGCTTTAGTGTCTCACATTCAATCTGCCGCTGTTTTCTGCTGTGTGCTAAGAGTCCTAGTAAGCTTGTTTGTTAGATGGTTTGTCGTAGTGCACATGTGTGTCTGTAGGCTTGTTAATGTCTTATGCTGATTTTGCCTGAAGAGACGTAAAGCTTGCCAAAAAGCATTTTTCTTAAAAGGGAAAGATAACCCTGAATCCCCAAATGCCTTCTTTCTTTTCTGAAGCAAAAAATCCCAAAGGAAAAAAAAAACCAAACCGAGGAAAGGAAGTAGTGTTTCCTCTGAAGTAAGTTTTATTTGTCCGTTCATCATCTCTGTTCCAAATGCAATAACCTTTGATATATGACAGCAAGACAACCCAATTTTATTGCTTTTCCAGCATGGTTGTTTCCTCTTAATTCCTGATATTTGTCCTACTTTCTCCCTATTGCCTCTCTCTGAAATTTTTTCCTCCACTTATTTTTGCCTCTAACTTTTCTCTTCACCCTAATTTGAACTCTTCTCCCTGTTTGTCCATGTCCTCTTGGACATTTTTTCTTCTTGGCCACCTCATCCCACAAGTCTTCCCTCTTACCCTGTATTATTTTGTCTAGAGACAATAAAGAACTGAAGTGGTTAAGGGAAAGTTATTAAAGACTACAGGGCCAGAAGAGTCTGACCTCCAGTAAACCAGTCGTATTTAAGCTGGGATAAACCGCTGGTTTTAGTATAATCATCTGAAATTTACAGAGACAACCAGAGTAAAACAGTGCTAACCTTATTAATATGTAGTCTACTGACCCGATTTCAGTGTAGAGTTAAAATTAATTATAAACTAGAGAGAAATACAAATGAATGATTAAACTCACATTCTAGAAACAACAGGTATTACTGAAATAAAATCTTCTAGAAAACCTTTCAGTGGCTATGGGTGAGGGTGGAATTGTCTGATTTGTCTATTATGTATGTTTTGGATTTAAATAACCAAAGTTGATTTGTTTGGCTGGGATGATTCTGGTGGCTGTATTATGTAATCTGAATTACAAAAAAAAAGTTCAGAGGTGGATTCACAAGAACATGCAGGGATCAAATGAAAACTGAGAGGAATGGTACTGTGCACAGAAAGATTATCAGATGGGTTGGTCAAAATGATCTTTTCATTTCAAAAGATAGTCAGGCTTTTTGGACCCAGCAAAAGGCTGATGTATCTGAAAGTTATTTTTTTTCCAGATGTACCACGTGATTAGAAATACGTCTACTTCCTGCAAACCCTGTGTTTGTGTTTAGTGTTCAGCTACTTCAAATATGGCTGAATACTGAACATTAAATGCAGGTAACCTCTGTGTGCAGGAAAAGCGATCCAAGTTTAGGCAACAGTAGATGGACCCCACCAGCTCTGAAAGCTGTTGCTATGGGAAGGCTACCTTCTACCAAGCAGAGAATAAGGAAGTTCTCTCAGTTGCTGACACGGTTGTCTTTCCTCTACATAAGGTGCAGGTGCCCAGGGAGCTAGCATTTAAGAGGGATCTATCTAGCCATTAAATTTCTTCTAGCTCCTGATACACACAGAAACCTGCGACATAAAAATCAGTTACCTGGCTATAAAAGATTGCTTGCTTCTGTTGAACAGACTGTACATGTAAACACAAAAAGTCTTCACCAATGTATAACTGTGGACTGAGGGCTCATGGTCTTTATATGTGTACCACCATGGAGTACGCGTCCCTCTCTGATAATAAAGGGGCAGGATATCCTTAACTGTTGCCTCTTCCCCCCCGTACCCTTAAGTCATCACTGTGCTATATGCCTTTTATTTGTTTAGGAAATAGAAAGCCTCATTAGATATCTGTGAATATACAGGTAAGTGCAGGAGATCAGAATGGACTGTCTCATCATCTAGTAAAGTTCTGATCTCAATTTTTGAACCTGTTTTTGTAACAGTAACTTCATCGGATGATGAAATAGCATTACTGTTTGAATTTCCCAACTTTAATGTTCTGCACTGGTTTACATCATCTTGCCTTATTGAAAGTCTCCTCTTTCCCTGTGTGGTCTGCCAGTAGTATTGTAAATTCAGAACAGTAAACTTCCGAAATTGATACCGGGGCTGTCCTGTGAATTGGCTGTAAACAGTGTGCTGTTTAGATCAGTTAAAAAAAAGTGTATAATGTTCTTACACTGGCATGAAACTCCTACTGCATTTTCCTGCCCCGTTTTCCTTTTCCTTATCTTTTAAATCTTCCATATTCAAACTCACAGTTGTTTATCCCTTTCTCAGTCACCCTGTAGTCTTTACTAAAAATCTACACTTTTCTTTACCAAGAATACATTGTTTTCCCCAGTTTTGGTTTGTTTTTTTTTTTTTAAAAAAAAAAAAATCTTAGATATCCACTCAAATTTGCTGTAGAACACTGATACTCTCTCTTCCCCTTCCTCAAATCTTCCATCCCAGATTTACTGAGATTCCTTTGTGCTCGAGCTTGATAGNTGGAGCGAGAGGTGGGAGAATTAAGAGAAAGGACCATGGACATCTCAGAAGGTAGGATCAACAAAGATGAAATGTAAAAAAAACCAAAAAGCCAAAAAACTTGTGTCATCCTTTCAGTAAGGGAGTAACTACAAATAAGATATTGAGCCAACTCGTATGGTATGTTGTGGTATCTCAGGATAGTCTGGTAGCTTTTTCAGAAGAGGTCATCAGGTTGCTGATCTGTGTAAGGCAGAATGTTGCACAAAGGAAGTGTATGTTTTAAAAGTAGCTGTTATAAACATTTAAGAAGTTGCAGTGATGATACCAAAGTGGGAAGAATATGCCTTCTGTAATTACAAGCATTCCTGCATTTACGTGCGTAACAAAAAAATCAAGCTTAAGTATTTCTAATTGTGTGAAGAAAGCTACAATCCTAAGGGTGAGTCTGGGATAGACTGTGAATCATGAATGTATATAACTTATATAGGGCATAATCCTCCTTGGTGCTTTGTCAAAACCCTTACCAGGCAGTACTAACTGTTGCAAAATACTCATTTATAAGTAGGTACCATATGATCCTTAACATCCCCTAAGCATGAAAAGTTCTGTCTAGCTGTATTTCCACCGTGGTGATTTTTTTTTTTTTTTAATTCTGGAAACTAAATAATATGAAAATAATGTGCTATCATATAATATGGATTTTACTCTTTCACTGAGAATGTTTGCTCTTGTGTGCTTAAAAAAAGTTAAAACATGAAGGATCAAACTGATAGAGGTTTGTCATGATTTCATTTATTTAAGCTTACATTTCCAGGTTTATCCAGACTGTGTTTAGTACTGTATCTGTATGTGATATAAAAATGTATCTGTAACAGATCAGTTGGAGACCATTTCACATCTTTGCTCTCGGCCTCGGAAGGACAGTGGCAAGGGCACTGGCCATCCCTGGCAGTGGTGGTGAGCCCGGGCTGCAGGTGCAGCTGCCCAGGCACGGGAGGAAGCATACCTTTGATGCCACTCTCTCCCTCACTCGGTCACTTGCAAATTAGATGCTTCATTTCACAGTCTGGTTGGAAGGCTCTGACAGCATTTTTCTAGGCTTTGTGTGGACTTGGGGGTGTGGGAGCTCCAAGCAAAACTCAGCAGCCAGAACCTCCCAGCATAGGAGTTGGTGGGGAACAGAGGGGAATTCTGGGTAAGCAGAGCTGATAGCCATCCAGCGCGATTCCCTGTGAGTGGAAAGATGATCAAAGTGGTCAGAGGAGGCCTCTGTCAAGCTGCACGGCAGAGATCACTGCAATGAGATTATCCTGCAATATGTCAAAAATACGCTTTCTCTCCTCTCAAACAGAGTGTTTTTGGGCATTTGTTTGAACCTACAGATCCAAACGTGCTGCACACACTTCCATACGTTCCCTGGGCAGGTAGTTACGTCATCCATAAAAATCTTTGTCCTAACATGATTGCCACTATTGTATATACAGCTCATTCCCACTGGGAATACTCCTGAACTGCCAGCTATCCTCTGTTGCCTTCTATCCCTGTTTACGCAGCCAGTAACGATCCTCTTCTTCCTCACAGCCCCTGGATTTCTGCATCGTGTCTTCATGGCACTCTGTTAGTCTCAGCTCCACTGTCTCTTCCTATGGATCCAAGCAGTCTCTGTAAGCTTTGCTCATCTCCTGTGTCCTTTGTTTTTTCCCCTGAATTGTCCCTGGCAGACGGAGGGGCCCAGAAGAGATCTCCTGGTAACCCCGTGCTCCTAGCCGCTGTCAAGGCCAGTGTGTTTCTCTGAGTAACACAACAGTGACGTGCATCTCACAGGTTGGGAACGCCAAATACAGGTTCTGGGCAGACAGTCTCTTTCAAACCTAGAGGGAACACAATCAGCTGTTAACATCTTACTGCAACACAGGATAGAGAGACTTAATCTCTGAAATCTCTGGAGATGGAGAGATGTATGTATGATAAATATAAGACTTGGTTTTCAATAACGCGTATTGGAAGCTTTCAAGCACATGGTCACTCCACCAGCATTTGGTGGAGGTAATCAAGCTCTCAGATAGCTGGGGGAAATGTCTATGTATATAGACTATTGTGTGCTCCTTGAAGAAAATAGGGCAATATGCTGTGGGCTTTCCATAGTCCCTTGTGTGAGTACAGTGCCTCTCCAGCTCAGAACTTTTCAAATTTTATGTACTGTTTGCTTTAGAGCAGAAACCTATGTGGATAATGAGACAAAGAAGAGGCAGACCTAGCAGTAAAGTATTACAAGCATAGTAATAACTAACATAGTTGAAGAACCATCAGGCCAAGATACTTAAATTTCTCAGTGCTTTATTCCATACAGAATCACACAGTGGTTGAGGTTTGAAGGGGCTTTTAAAGATCCTCTAGTCTGAATCCCTGCTCAGAGCAGGCCCAAGTAGATAAGGTTGCCAGGGCCGTGTCCCATTGGGTTTTGAATGCCTCCAAGGATGGAGAGTCCGTAACACTATTTTTCAGGGTGGGGGTGAGGGTTGTCTGTGTGTGTGTGTGTGTGTGTTTGAGAATACAAAATCAGAATTCAGTTCATGCCCATCAAGTCCCTTATGACCTCCATCAGTTGACCCACTCGCTTTTCCTTCCTTGAGCTTTTTTTTTTTACTTCAAGCATTTGACACTGCAGTTTAACTGTGTTTCCATTTTGACTAACCTTCTTTATAACTTCTCTACGGCTACATGTTTTCAATTTCTTTTGTCATAAATTATTTTCCTTGTATACCAAACAAAATCTCTCTTGCCTCTCTACTACATTTGTTTTGGCACAGTTCGTATAAAAGAATATTTATATAAAAGAATAGTATAGAAACATAAGTAATGGTGCAGTGCAGGCTCCTGCAGAGATGATGTACACACTTGTGCACTATTAAAGACAGTCTTGTTATAAGCATTTGTATATTTTTACTACAGTGTGTAAATATATAAGTGGATAAATGGAGTGGAAAGCTTCTGGTGAGTTCTCTCTGTTTTTTGAATGACAACGAAAATTTTATGTCAGTCCTGACTGTAAGCTCTTTCATGCCATTTACCTCATTTTGTGAGACTTCTGTCGTTTAAAAAAAACTATTTCTATGTTCCATGTATATCTGTAACTATGGATACCATGAAGTGATTAAGAGTAGTACAGTTGATGCTTCTGTGGCTCATCAAGACAGACAAATGTTCAAATAGACAAAACTTTTTGTTGTTTTTAAGGTTAGAAGAATATACAAAAATTATGTATGAGAGAATGATTTCTAGCGTAGTTTAATGGTCTATGAAAAATGGAGATTGATGTTGCAGAAAATGTGACTGGCAATTCATGACTACTGTGTTTTCAGAAATAAGAAACTGAAGGAAATTCAGGTGAGAGAAATGAAGTTGAAAAAGAAACTGATCTATGAGGAGAGAGTGAAACCAAAGCAGAGCTTTCTGGAGCTGTGATTGTTGCTGGGGCTTAGAATTCTCCCACTGCTGAGGAAATAAAAATACTGAGGGTGAAACTGGGTAGTGTGGAGAAGATGAGTGAGGAAGGAATGAGCGCAACGATATGGAAAATGGATTTTAAATGGGGTAAGCTTAAATACAGGGCCATTGGGATGTTTGGTATTGCTGAGTTTCAAAAAAAAGTGGTCTAAGCCTTCTTGTGATGACGTGTAGATAAATAAAGCCTGTACTGTCTGATGCTCCTTAAACTTTCCTTGAGGGTTTGCTTTCCTTCCAAAAAAGAAATTCTCAAGCCTGGGCAAATCAGCCCAAACAATTAGAACTTCCTGAGTCTCTTTGATTTTTAACCAGCCAGGATAAAGTCTCTTTGATTTTTTTAACCTGTCCTTTCTCCCTCCAAATTCTAAGTTTGTAAATTTTGATCATTTTGGTTAGAAGTAGACCTAAAACTGGAGCTGCAAGGAAGGTTGGGTGCAAGGTTTCACAGTTTGTCCAAGCTATAGCCCTGCTTTAGAAGGTCACAGCTGTAACTGTGACAATACAGTTTTTGTAGTATGTTTTTAGTGGTGTGTATTAATTTATTTGTGTAGTAGATTTAGAAAAAAAAAATTAGTGGGACAATATTTCAAATTACTGTATGTAAATTTGCTGATGTGAATTCTTAGACAAAAACTGACTTCTCCGCTAGCGATTTTGGTTTCTTCCTTGAAGTCCGAAGGCATTCTCAGAGAAGTACATTGCAACAGTGACTGAAACCTGGCTATGTGCCGTTTTAGAGATATTATTTCATGTGCGAACTTTATAGTTGCCTGAATATACCACTTCCAACACTCAGTTTGCTGCAGGATTATTCTAGAGAATGTTTAATTTTTGTGGAATTTGTTGGGAGCTTTCTGAAAGATTGACAGCTGTAGCTGAGAGATTTTGGCAGCAGGGCATGTGAAGAAAGTCAGTTGTTTTTTATTTTTTTTTCTTAAAATAACTAGTAACGCTATTGCTAGCAGCAGTGTCAACAAAACTGGCATAAAATACCCTTTCGATGTTAACTCCTTGAATCATTGCTCCACTGCACCTTTTCTGCATCTTTCTATTGGCAGTTTGTAATTGTGGGTTTACAGGAATAAGATTAGGATCAATGTGTAAAATGCGTGTTCAGTTGCCTAAAAGCAGGCGTCTGATACCATTTTTCATGCCCTACGGTACGTAAGACATGTACATATGGCTGACAGATGTGATGTAACTCCTGTGGCAGGCTTATGCCCTCTTAAATGGTACGTGGCAGCCAGGTGGGATACGCTGACTTATCTCTAATGGCACTAGCCTATCATTAGGCAGAGGATTTAATTTTATTTTGTTGTGTCTACTTGAAAGTGAGTGGATTCTCTTTGGATGCAAACTTAAATACCTGCCATGCCTATAGTCTATAGCACAGACAGGAAAAAATTAAGCATCTTTCATCCTTATTCGTACACATAGGATCTAATTTGGAAAGCTAACATCTCAGTTAACTATAAAAGGCAAGCAGGAAAAGAGTATGAAGTGGGCTCTCTAGTGCAAGTGGAAAATTCTGATAAGGCAGGCTTTTAAACATCCCTCCTGGATCCTCTCAGTCAAACGCGTAAATGGCACCACTGACTGAAGGTGACATGTAGTTCTGTGAGCAGTGGGGCTTCGTTCCCTATGAACATGTCTTGCGGTTGAACTTCTATGTAGATTCTGTGATGCCAGTAAAAGATTGCACTAATGAGATATTTATTGGGCTTTTATGGAACTGCCTATTTCATGAAACTTTTAAGGATATAATCCCTTGAAAACTTCCATGCCTGCGCAAAATTTTACTGCATTTGTCCAGTGGGTTAAAACATTATTGGAGGGTGTGGGGAGAAAGGGGGGAAGAAACCAATCAGCTGTCAGAAGAAACCTCATTTTCTTGCCAAACTGGGGTAAAAATATCAAGCTGACAACCTAAGTTATGAAGAAAATCTGCTCTGCACAGGCATGGAAGAACAGAGAGTGCTAAAATGGCTTTAATATCCCGGTCCTGAAATGGCTGAGCCTCGTATGTCTGATGAGCATCAGCGTGGGCAAAATGGTCCTGCTTAGAGGAGAGAACGGTAAAGAACTGTACTGTCCCTTTGAACCCTCAGTCTAGAGGAGAGGCTTCAGGAAAAGCAGAACCTAGAATACTAGGCTACTTTACTAACAAATTAAACCTAATCTAGGACTATTCCTAGGTTTTAGAGTATCTGTGCTGCTAAATTGACAGAAGGCTGCTTGACACGCTCTTGGTCTTCTGCCCGCTAGCACGTGCTCATCAATTTTTCCTGGTGGTTTGGGAATTGGGGTGCTCCGAGGCTCACCTCCAGAAGGCAATTTATATGCAGCCTCCTTGCTTTGAAGTAGAGCAGAGATCTTAGCATAGATACAGGTTATTTCATGTCATTGGGCTTCAGTGCTCAAAAACATTTCTGTGCAAGTTTAATGTACTACTATTGGTGTCATTTCAAGATGTAGTTTAACAGGAGACGGCGAGCCACTGCTGTAGAGAAAACATCCTCTTCCCCCCATTTGCCTCTGTTCCTGGCCACATGATTTCAGTACTCATCATACCCCTCCATGAGAAAAACAGATATGACAAAAAAATGAAACGAATTAAAAAATACAGATAAATTTCTGCTATGTTTTTAAACGCAAGTGGCTCCTGGGAGGACCTGACAGTCACGGAAGAGGATACAAGAGAGTATATGGTATGGGGAAGGTGGGAGCGAGGAAGGGAGAGGGCAAACCCTGACAGGGAGAAAGAAGAGCAAGAGAGAAGGGAGGTGGGGAGAAGACCTTCCCTTTTGGTGACCGGGAGCCATTGGATGAACTCAGCTGTCTGTGCAATTTTGAAAAATATATTTAATGAAAACTTGGATTCACAAGCACGTTTTCATTAGAAAGGCAGAGCTGTTTACTTATTTAGATTTTGGACTAATGTGAGGATTCAAGTAGATTTCCAGCTTCATTTATTCATATTTTAATGGAGTGAGGCCATCATGACACTTTAGCTAGGGTTTTATTACAGAATTCATTTTGATATACCAAAAGAGATAAATGCAATGCTGTATGCTAATTTCATGGTTTGCTGCATGTTTTTATGTTTTCCCAGAAACATTAAGTGATACACAGTCTAATTTAATTCTGTGAATGAATAGTTTTGTAAGAGCAAATTGATAACATTTCTTCCCTCTGACTTTCAAGAGATGACTTGTAGGATGGTGGCAGAGCTCTGCTGAAGTTAATGGTGCCTGAGGCAGAGAAGAGGGTTTGCCTAATGAGATCTCTGAAATAATTAGTGTCTTCCAAAAGTGTGTAGAAGGTGGCGGCTAAAGGAATGTTAACAAAAGCAATAAACTGAAAAGGTGTTTTTTATATACCCTTCAGAAGGGAAATAATTGAGATAGCATGAAGGTTTAGTAAGCAATAGCTTGTGGCCTGCTGTATTAGCCCACTCATTGCCTAATTTGCTGTACAGAGATGAAGCAGGATGCATGGGGGTCAGCGTAACTGTGGGTTTGCAATTTCTAAACTCATGAAGCATGAAGGAGTGTGCTCCTTATGGAGCCTCCCCAGAATCTGGGTTTGGGTGAAGGGTTTGGGGAACTTGCTCTGACCTCAGTCTGAGTTTTGCCTGGCATGTGTCACACAAATTTGGCATAAAGTTTGTGTCCCCCCTAATGTGACTTTAGCTTCCCAGTGCATGTTTGGAAGTCTCCAAATGTGAATTTGAGAAAAGCCTTTTTTCTGCATTCTAAAATGCAGTTTTGAAATATGTAATTATGAAGATGTGTTCTTATTTTTGTAACTGAAAATGCTTTTTTCTCTGTGTGTATAGTTGTATATATTATTTACTATGGGCTCTTTCAAGTTGGAATTTCATGTTGTGTTAGTACAGGAATACTGTTCCTACTCATTGTGGATCACATTCAACAGTAGCTGTAAGAGTAAGTTTGAGGAATATTTTTTCTGTGAATGAAATACCCCATATTCCACACGAACGCAAGCATGGGATCCTTCTAGCATGTTTTCACGCAACCTGTAAAGTTTCCACATGAACCTGTGTGGGAACTGTTGACCCACCTCTGCCGAGTCCTGTATGTGCCACTTTGTTTTCATTATGTAGCAGTAAAGCCCAGAACCCTTTGCTATGCTGTGAAAATGCACATTTTTCCAGAGCCATGCATATGAACCCTTTGAATGAGGAGCACCCCTTTACTGGTTCTCTTTAATAGCTTCATGTGCATATATGCATTGACCTGTGCAAGGATGCAATAAACCAGAAACAAACCCAACAACAAATGCCAGACTCTGGATGTCTTGAATGACTTACTGTAGCACTGCATCAGAGCTCACCATCCAGAAAAGTGTAAACAGAAACTATTTTTGAAGTGACAGGCCAGAGTAAAACTGTCTAACACTTCATTTTACTGCTGCATCATGTGGAGGTCCAGAAGCCACATTAGAGAACTGTAATCCTTCATCAGAGCATTTGTTTGGTTGCCTAACATCTGTGGATTGT
This sequence comes from Pandion haliaetus, assembly GCA_013401275.1. Taxonomy (NCBI): domain Eukaryota; kingdom Metazoa; phylum Chordata; class Aves; order Accipitriformes; family Pandionidae; genus Pandion; species Pandion haliaetus. The sequence continues at coordinate 50,249 of VYZV01022075.1, read as the reverse complement.
TAAGATAAGTTATTACACAGACCTGCTTTACTTTAGATTAGTTTGGACCACATCCCAGTATATTCAATCAGGATATAATTCCTGCATGCTGCTAAATTGCTTGCTCCACATACTTCTCTAAAAATGTTTTTCAGTATACAGTTTTGTCACTGAAACTCTTCTGTCACCTAAAGTTTTGGGTTTTTTTCCTCTTAAAGAAAAGCTTTTATTATTTTTCCTTTTTGGACTGAATATATCTCAAGGCAAATGTAGCATTTATTAAGTCCTGAAGAGATTCCTAAACAGGGATGGTAGTGTAGCTTCTATGTGAGTATAATGCAGATTTCCTACATGTGTAATCTGTGGTGACTGGTATGTATTGTCCAAACCGCTGTGTTTAAAGACAGCTGTAAGAAAATGGCTTTGTATTTACATGTCTAGTATTTCTTCTTTCTGTATTCTGTATTTTTCTGTGTCTATTTTGCATTAGCTATTCCTGTTTTTTGGATCTCGTAATATTTTGCATAAAAATAATTACAATATCAAAGATGATTATGTAAATTAATGGTAATTTCTTGAAGTTCATTACATATTTGACCATTTAAAATATGTATAAAGTACATTAAATTGTAAATGAAGTGTGTAAAGATGGTAACATTTAAATGGGCTTGCATACATACACACATGTGTAATTTAATTAGAATATTTAAATTTTACTTTAGTATTCCTTTTCCTTCCTTTGAACAAACTCTAGTTGATTTATTTTTTTAATAACCCTTTTTTCAACTTTCCCTGTAACCTGATAAAGTACAGGCAATGACATATTTTTCATTAATGACTGGTTTATAGCTTTGATGTGGATTTTATACACAGACACATGTGCATGCTTGCACTTGCTGTCTAATGAGCTAACAACTGTATCAGAGTCTATGAAGACATTTAAAAATGTGGTGTTTTTCCCTTTTAGTCTTGCTGGTTTTTTAAATACCTGTAATAATACCAGATAGGCTAAAAATCTATCCTATTGGAACAGATAGTTTGATAAGCTGAATCTGTTTTGTGAGGTATAATAGATGAAAGAAATAAGACATTTTGGAATCAAAGGATTTTTTTGTTAAAGGACTAGCATTTATTTTGTCAAAGTTGCTGTTCCTGTTATCCTGCTGAGGGTTATCTGTTTTTATCATGTACATGTTTGTGCCACTGTTGGAATAAGTGTAGGTTTTGATTCTATTTTTTTAATTCATTAAAATTTTAATAGGTATTTTATTTTCCTTCTTAAATAGAAGAAATATAACAGTCAGCTTTTGATAAAGGCACAATCCAGATACAGGGAAAAGAGTTGGATGTCTTCTCAGTGTGGTTTCGTCAAACAGTGCAGAAATAGTATTGGAAGTTTTGATGTAGTCTTCAGACCTAAGCAGATAGTCTATTCTAGGGTGTTTCAAATAAATCTTAATTATGTTAGATATGTAAAATGCCTAAAATTTTCATCATGCCATGTATGCCGTGCACTTCCTCCCCAGGCCAGAGAGTAAGAGAGATGAGTACCAGAGCTTTGTCCTGTTGCAGTTTCTTCCCTGAAGTGATTGTTTTTTCTGTTCCTTTTAATTTTAAGTGTTGTATAATTTTGCGACTGTTGCATCATTCCTGTGTTTACACAAAATAATTTAAGCATATTTTTCATTCCAGCTTTTGTCGTCCTTTTTACCCTCTCTACAATTTTACCCATTCTGTTACTTCTTTCCACATTAATCTGGAAGATTTTCTTAACCATTTTCCTTATTGGCTGTGTCAGCTTTGTTTCCTCTCATCTCTGTTTTTACTTCTGACAAAATTCCTACCTCTTGTATATTTTTCATGCAATTTTGCCTTTTTTGTTCTTCTGCCCCAAAACTCCTTTTGTCTCAATTTTTTCTTAAATGTTCACACACTTTAGAGTCCTGATTAACCTTTTATTTTTCTCTGGTGATTTACTCCTGTACATAAGACTGTCTTGTTCTGTATATAGGCTTGAAACATAGTCTGGCTTTACTGTGTGTGCTCCTGTTTATCTGTGTATCTGGAATTAAAAAAAAAACCAAAACCCAATCACTATTTATGTACACAGCTTAATTGTGACTGTGAGGGACACATGTTTGTTTTATTATTTACAGCTATAACTCAAAGAGATGGTAAATGATCCTTTTCAAGTAGTACAAAATATGGTACTTTTGCATTCTTTTCATTGGTGCATTTAGTTCTCTGTTAGTAGGTTTCTTTAGGTCTTACCTTGTATCTTGGTAAGTAGTTGTTATGGATGTAGCTAAAACCATGCACAGTAAATGCTGAATTTATTTGCAGGGTAATGTTGAGTTAATGAATGAAGAAAAATTAATCAAAGGGAAATACCCTGTCAGTTTTCTGTGGTGGCGGATATTGGGAGTTAGCTGGGCAGGACTGCGCCACCTGAGGTACAAGTCCCATTTAGGACTGGTAGGCTTGTCCTGACAGCAATCCACACCAACAAAACCAGCCCAACCCACCCCACCAGCTGCATCAACACTGGCAACAAGTGTTGGTCTTGTGGTCGGTGTTAATTCAGAAGAGAGCTAGGGCTGGGCTGAGGGGGATTGCTGCAGATAGGACTGACGTGTATTAGCAGCACATTTTGGAGAAGCTCACATAGCATGTGCCTGTAGGATGCTTGGCTCTAGCCAGTGCAGTCAGTGCTTGGAGAAGCATGTTCTGGATCGTGTCATGAGCACCAACCCTCACCAGTGTAGAGGAGAGCGAGAGATTGTACCTGCTCTGTGATAGTGAGCATGCATTTCAGGGTTTGAGGGGTAGCTGCACTGACTCTTCTTGTTGTCTTCAACTAGGTTATGTGGGTATGCAATTTGTGTCGAAAGCAACAAGAAATCCTAACGAAATCTGGAGCGTGGTTTTTTGGAAGTGGACCGCAGCCCTCACCCAGCCAGGACGGAGCACTGAGTGATACAGCGACTGGTGGAAGCTCAGATGCGCTGAGAGAAAAGAAAGCGAGACTTCAAGAGAGGTCGAGGTCACAGACTCCCTTAAGTACAGCAACTGCCTCATCACAGGAAATCTCCTCTTCCAGTGTGCAGTCCGACCGTAGGAAAGGAGCAGAAATATCACAGCCGGCTATGGGCCTGGACCAAAAGCAAGTTTCATCAAGGTCTAGAAGTGAACCTCCAAGAGAGAGGTAATGCTTTCTGTCTTGATAGAGCCTCACAATTATAAATGCTAGTTCAGTAATATTTCACAAAGCTGTCAGCTGGGCCCTGTGTGTGTTTAGAACTGTGTGAAAACAAAGAGTTGATTTACTGACCGGGGAAGATTAAATGTTCACTAGCAAATACGTTGTCTGATTTGGTCTATGCAACAGAAATGAGGAAAAAAAAAGTAATAATTGTATTTTAGGGGTATTTCCATGTACTTCAATACATTTTTATGTACGCTTTTAATATAGAATTGTAGGTTACTTCTAAATTTTAAATTTGGCAGGTATTTTAAAGTTATTAAACAAAGAGCAAGCCTTTAACTTGATGAAATAATGTACTGGAATTGAAAAAAACAACCCCCCCCCCCCAAAAAGCCCCCCAAACAAACAAAAACCCCACCCTGTGGAGTTCTGTCAGATATCCTTATGTGTTATCTTTTTATCAATGATTGTATTATTTTGAATAATAAACCAGGAACTATTAAAAGAACTCATTTACACCTGCAAAGTAAACATTCATGAAGAACAGCAGTAGTACCATCATGAATTCAGAGCATTCTGTATGCAAGAATAAAGCTGACCCAGAAGCATACTATTATATTTTAAGTGAGGAAATGAGTAAATTCCTGAGCTGCATTCATTGTGATGAATGGGTTGAGGAGTAGCTAATCAAGAGAGGCTAATGTGATGAGGCAGTTGCTGTTCTTTTCGCTGCTCCCTGGCAGATGGCAGAGCGCTTGAGGAGGGAGCCTGTGGCAACAAAACAAGAGTCTGCCGTAGAAGATTCTCCCTTGGCCAGAATGGTTGATGAGGTTTTTTTTTTTCATAGCTATTGAAGTTGAAAATGGATGATGAACAGTGGCTAATAACTTACTGTGTGGGTGAGGTCTGTCTGGGTTTAACCGTACCAAAACTCAGGTTAGTGTTATGTATATGTATGATGTAAATAAACACATGGTGCCCTCCCCTAATTCTGTTGACTTTTTCCCCACGACAGTGGGAAGGCCCCCAGAGCAGTCATCACTCAGCTGAAGGACACTTTTAGGGCAGCAAAATGCTTTCTATTTCTGCTTTGCTGTCCAAAAGTGAGATGGTTGTGTTAATTATACAATAGTAATGTTCTCTACTTGTCATTGAGACTTTCAAATAAAGTCCAAGGGTTCTGAAGGAGAGTATCTATGGTAAATTCAGGTCTCATTTATTGCCAAAAACTCAGGAGGAACAAGAGATGGAGAAAAAGGAGACAGGAGTGTAATTTGGATCATATCCAGCTTTGAGTGTCCTGTCAGATGCATCTGTGAAAATCTGTGATGTATAATCTGAAGACATATCAGTTGTGGAAGGGAAGATTCAGTGCCATAAAACAAAGTCCTAGTGACTTTGTCCTGGTGCAGGTTCATCTCAAATATCTGTGTTCAGCCTTCTTCAAAATCGATGGATTCATATATGAAGTGGTAAACAAAAGGACAATTGGAATGCTGAGAGAAATAAAAATATCCGGTATAAGGGGATTTTATGATTCTTAGTCTTGCTTATTCTCCCAAAGCAGAAGATGACAGAGGAGAGAGCATAATTTTTGTGCAGCTTCATTATTCATTGTTTTGTACTTCAGCTGTATAGAGAAATAAATATCATTTTTCATCCTCTTATTACCAGAGAAAGGAATGAATGCCATTAAATTATCTCAGGGAGTCAGTTTGCTTTTCTGTATATGCTTATGAAATGGGCACTTCTTTTTAGAGTTTTAATAAGGTAAAGCAAGTTACATCAAATATTATTGTTTCTGGATACATTCTCTTTTGCATTTTTTTATATCCGTATTCCTTCTTTCCGTAATGTTATTGTGGGAGATACTCCATTTGGTAGTGTTTATATCTGTACTGTCAGGGTGCTTGAAGTGAATTGTGTGCTTAGTCTGTAACCCTCATGACTGCTGCCAGAAAATGGAGAGCACACTCCAATACTCTGTCATAGTGCTACAGTTACTACAAAGATGACTTTGAGTCTTCCTACTTATGTAGGAATCTGCATTTATCCATGTTAATGTTCTTGTGATTTTACTCAATTGGACCATCTGTAATTTGTGGTTTTGTGAACTCAGGAAGTTGTTTGCTATTGGAAAATAAAAGTACTGCTGGCAGGATTAATAGATTTAATTCATGTTAATGGAGCCAGTACCTTTCTATATGTTTTGCCATAGCTTATCCTGGTTTATAATGTATTTACCATAACAGTGTACACAAGTATTTTTATTTTGCATTCAATTCTTCAAATTGTTGTACTCCTTTTTATTGTAGGAAGAAGACGATGTTGGTTTCAGACCAGAATGGCAAAGGTTTAAAGAGTGAGCGTAAGCGTGTGCCAAAATCCTCACTTCAAAAAGAAGGACCAGCAGATGACAGGGAGCGTAAAGAACGGCATGAAGGTAGAAGGCTGGAGAAAGGCAAGTCACAGGACTACCCAGACTTGCCAGAGAAACTTGAGGAAGGCAAAGTGCCTGATGATGAAAAACAAAGGAAGGAAGATGAATATCATACCCGTTACAGGAGTGACCCCAATCTGGCAAGATACCCTGTAAAACCGCATCCTGAGGAACAGCAGATGCGCATGCACGCAAAAGTTTCTAAAGCACGGCATGAGAGAAGACACAGTGATGTAGCTTTGCCACATACAGAAATGGAGGAAGCGGAGGTACCTGAGAATAAATTAGGAAAACGCTCACAATTACAGGGAACTCAGGACAGAAAATCTCTTGTGGAAACTCAGAGGTCGTACTCTATAGACAGAACAGGTGATGTAAGAATTTCTGTTTCTAAACAATTAACTAATCATAGTCCACCAACTCCCAGGCATAGTCCAGTTCCTATAGAACACGTAGAGTACA